>MNCI01017321.1:66366-111922 GCA_015680685.1 Gnetum montanum
CAAAAGTGTTCAAGATGAGCAAAATAGTTCGACAGGTTTTCTAACTATAGGAACTTGCTACACTATGCTATGCTGCATAGTGTAACAAGCCTTCAGGAGACTGAACATGTACCAAAGATGTAGTTTCCAATAACTTAGCCCTCCAGGACATATGACCATTTCATCCTTGATGCATGAAAAACATGACATAGCAAAAATGTGGTAAATCTCAACAAAAGTCCTCTTCATTTGAGTGCTATGCTACATAGTGTAGTACAACGTAATGGGGTTCTGCTATGGAAATGCTTCCACACAATGTAGCACAGTGTAGCATGTGAGTGCTTATGTTGTGCTCATATGCTGGGCAGCGTAAGCAGCATAACACTCACATGAAAGCATCAGGACATCTTTGGTTAGCTCTAGAACTTGTTGGCAAGGGTAACTCCCATCTTGAAATTTCTTCAACGGATAGAATTAGCAAGTTTGCTTTGTTTTTCACCCCCTTGATTACCCCCAAAGTTGTCCCTATGCTTGACCCTACTCACAAAAGTATGGAAGACATAGTCCTAGAGCATAGGCTTCACTTTGCATGCATTGTTGGCATTATTTGTAACAAACATGGTAGTTCACTGGATCCTGGCACATGTAGTTTGAGCAGTATGGTCATAGCATAGTAGGTTTTACATCCAGCATTACACAGTAGCATGACACAGTCATGTTTGTACTCTGTGAAACCTAGGACACATGGCATCCAAACCACATTTCTCTCCTGCTCCTAGCCCTATAAATACCCTGGTGAACAATGTTCAAAGGGGTTGGCTTTTGGAATCATCTTTCCTATGGTTGGCTTTTTGAGTGTGGTTGGCTTTTGGTGTTGTTGGATTTTGCAATCACTTTTCTAACAGTTGGTTTCTTGGTTAGCATTTTGGCATTTTGGCTTTTTGGAGATTAGCTGTGGTAAGGAGACTGGCAAGCAGAAGGTTCCTGTTAGCAAGTTGTTAACAACAGTTCAAGGAGCTGTGACCATATTGCTTCATTGTAAGCTATGCCTGTCCACACTATGCATCAATTATACATCTTTAACCAAATAAAGATTAGATCCCCCGATCTTGGGGCAGTGCACCTTCTCACTCAAGGCTGTTTCATTTTGTTTTGCTATTTTCATATTTTGCATTATTCTCCATCAGTTTATGTTTGTTGCCTATCGCTTAACTTACATATAACATCTTTAAAACAAGAATTTATGAAAGGTTATTATACACCGATTAAGTCCCTATTTGATCGATCAAATGGTTCAAGGCACCCCACTTTCGTTTACTTTAGCACGACCCTCACATGGATCCAGGGTTAGGCTGTACACTCGATGACCTCTCGATGTTCCAGCCACCAATGTTTTCAGTTGCTACAACTTTTGGCGCTAGAAGGAGGGCCTACTTTGTGCCCCTTTCTTACTTCACAGGTAATCTAGCATGCTACATGTACCTCGTCACCTACTAGCATAGACATGACACCCTTGTGGTTGTCTACGCACTGGGTGGTGCAGACTAGTCACAACGATGGTTCCTGGTGGGACGAAAGGCTCCAACTGCTTACTGTACCATGATTACTTCATTGACTATGCTATGTTTCCTATGTCTCGTGTGGTGTAGTGAGCCCCTTAGCGTAATAGTCCTACTTAGCATGGCAAACGTAACAGTGAAGGAAGCCAGCTTTCGACACTCCCTAACATACCCAGTTTTAGCTTCTCTCTCTCCTAGAGTTTTCATTTTGCAATAGAAAATGATTTCCACAACCACTGTCATTTCCACCTTGAACCTGGAGGTGCCCTACTCTATTGAAAACACGATAGGTCCCAAGCGACCACCTAGCCTAGTGCTGGTATTACGACAGTCTCTTAGGCTATGGCACCAGTCACCTGAGTGCTTAGTACAAGACATAGAGTGATACTTCCTTTGTGCAAAAGTCTAGGCAAATCTACCCTTAGACCTCCAAGAACTCAAGGATAAACATAACTTCAAGTTCCTCCACCAGAATGGGAGGGAATTCATCCCTACTCCTAATGTCACCATCCCTCTGACTGAAGTGTATCAATTGGTGCTAAACCAACTAATGCGCGTGAGTAGGTCTAGGGAATGGGATATAACATCCCACTACAATGAAGTGTTTTAGGATGGGTAGGAAGACTTGGACTCCTATTCTGAAGGTGGTAGCCAGATTTGCACCACGGCTATCCCTTCCACCGCTATCTTCTAGTCAAACCCGCTCGTCTCTTTTGCCCCCTTCGTTGTCACCACAACCCTTTCACAGCCCACGTCCTCTTCAGCAATGGGTAGTCACCCAATGTTTTCAACATACCAGCAAGTGGGCCCTTCAACTTCATTTCCAGTCACCCTCCCTTCCCAATCTATTCTAGCATCATACCCAATGTCATTCATGGCTACGCTACCATACATGCACATTGTTCCTATGTCACAATCGCACTTGAGCTTTGCTCCTGTTTCCTCATCTACGCTCACCCCACCACCAGTAGTAGACCCACTCTCAACCATGTGGTGGGTGCCAGCCACTTCTCTCCTTGCTGAGCAACCATCTCAGATGTTGCATTATGCACAACCCCAAGTGTACCAAGTCTCGTAGGTGGTGCAACCAAACATAGGGCTATGGGCCACCCCACCAATCGGGCAATTAGCCAATCTTGCGGTGCCACCAACGATCATTGCCCCAACAGCATCACCCATTGGGTGGTGGACCATCCAAGTAGCACCACTTGCTGGAGTGGCCCCAACAACACCTCCCATGGGACAGGCCACCACCCCAGCAGCATCACACATGATGGCTACTCATGTAGCCCCACAACCATTTGCAATGTCCTCAATTTTGGATCAAGCTTTCCAACTCATCTAGACCCCAACTGAAGAAATCAAACATCTTAAGGTTACTGGTTCTAAAACTGTGCAGGTCATGGACTTTTACCATGAAGAACCTATCAGCCTAGTTGTACCCATGCTCACACTGCCCCCTGGGATGCCGCGCCCCCAATTTACAAAATACAATGGGGAGGATGATCCCAATATGCATTTAGTGACCTTCAGGTCCGAATCTCTATTGTTGCAACCATGGCCTCACACCATCATCTGCACCTTTGCCATGTCTTTGATAGGAAAAGCTTTGGACTAGTACCACACGCTCCCACGTGTCTCCATCTCCACCCTAGAAGAGCTGCTAAGTCAATTCGTGACCTACTTCAAGTACAACTTGAAACCAAAGGTCACACTAGACTAGCTCATGAGTGTTAAGCAGGATCCACTAGAATCCATGCAGAGATTCATACAATAGTGGAGTGCAACCTTAAAAAAGATACGCAAGCCTATTCTAGAGGCTCACTTGTTGGCTATCTTTAAGGGTGTGGTAAATGACTTCATTAAGTCTAAACTCTACTACCTAGCCCTGCGGTCCCTCAGCCAAGTGTTTGCACAAACCAAGAGCATTCAGGACATGGCTGAAGCTAGTAGGAACCCTGCTTATGTGACATAAAAAAATGCACACATCAAGAAAGATAAAGAGAAGGGAAAGACCATAGCAACCATGGTGGCCGCTATAGCCAACGAGACCAAGCCCAACAATAGCAACAACAAAAAGGCTGCCACAGCATCCAACGCCCCCGCTAATGCCACACGTGGCTCCAGTAGCATAGGATAGTCTTCAACATCAACACCTGTGGCACCAACCCATCTAAGGCCCAACTTTGAGTGCAAGGATCGCTGCAAGTATACCCCCTTACCAATTAAGCCTTTAGAACTCCTGAAGCAACTGTTGGGAGCTAGGTGTATACAACATAAACGGATGTTGGAGGAGGAAATCCAATGCCATCAAAGGTACTATGAAGTTCTATAGAACCCATCCCTGGTTATGCCCAATGAACCTCTAGTGCCTAAGAACTTCAAGCTAGAACATTTCTGTGACTATCACCAACTGTGTGATCATGATACAGACTACTACTTGGCATTGAAAGATGACATTCAATGCATGATCAATGACAGCAAGTTGGTCCTGGATGAGAGTAGTCCCATCCATCCCAAAAACCAATCAATGCATATTTACAAAGATCCCCTGAATGCTAACAATGTGGGGTACACCATCAACATTATTGGAATTAACAACAATCTAGAACCACCACATCAACCATTCATGGTGCGTGTGCTTCCTCGTAACATAGAAATACCAACAAAAACAACAATAATGTTGTAAGCCCTATTTGTCCTTAAAGTTTCTCATCAGACATCCACCTCACCCTTTGTGCTTAGAGTTGCACTGCTGCCTGCACTAACACAACAAGAATCATTTGTCATTAAGGTGCCAAAACATCCAAGCTCCTCTACCACCCAAAGTCAAGCAACAAAAATTGAACCATAACCTCCTCGTCCAAAACATTTTGAAGAGCATTTAGCAGACAAGATGACTAGGGAACACACTACGCTAGGTCCCCCTAAGCCTACCCCCTTATCTGCAGTCCCCATAACCTCTTTGGCATCAACTACTGGTGGCAGCATGCATATATGAAGTGATGTCTGCCAAGCCAAAAAAGCTAGTTAGCCAACCTAAAACCAGCCCCCCTTAGGAAATTTGTTTTCTAGGATGAATAGAGGAGGAAAGGGTTAGCAAACCACAAGATGCTAGGCAAGACCTTCTCAACACCCTTACACAAGTCAAACAGGCCCTAAAGCAAAAAAAACATAACTTTGAGCCTGTATGACTTGATAATGATTTCCATGGCACACTGTGAGGCCATGGTCTGCATGTTAGCATCTATCCTAGTTGATGAAAACATGTTGGCCAAAGAGAAAGCAGTCCACGCTATCATTCTTCCCTCTAAGGCCAAAGAACCACAGCCAGTGCACTTGACATTTCACAATAAGTCCATTAAGGATGACCTTGAAAAGGGTTAGGTGACAACAACGCCCATGTTCATCACAATTTGTGTTAGCCAGTACAAGATCCAAAGGGTACACGTTGATGATGGGGCTGGTACCAATGTCATTCCATTTCCCATACTGGACAAATTGGGCTTGGTTGATCAAATCAAACCCACGACAACTTCCTACCTAAAATTGTTTAATGGGGCACATGTAGTGGTAAAGGAAACTGTCCACATCAACTTTGTGGTAGGGGACCAGTTCCCCATAAGGGTTGTGTTCATTGTGGTGGAAGAGATGCCTGAGTTCAATCTAATCTTGGGGAGGTCATGGTTAGCCCAATTAAGGGCTGTCTCTTCATCAATACATCAAGAGATCCACCTACCCTACACATGTGGGGAAGTGGTGATTTAAGGTGATGAAGTAGCTACCCAAGCCATAAACAACATTGACATGGAGTAGGGTTCAGAGATAGTAATCTCTGAGAATGAAGCATCTAGTCATGCTGAAACCCCTTTCTTGACTGATGAACTGGCCAAAAATGTTGACTTAGATAAAGAAACTACGTGGGCTGAGTTACCTTTTTAGATAGTAGACAACGACATAGAAGAATACCATAACAAAACCTCTTGGTCATATGCTTCGCCTAGCCCATGATGGATTAGGAGACAACTGCGTAATTAGAGGCTACCTCTAATTCAGTCCATAAAGGCTTGTGCTTTAATTTTAGCATCATTTTCACTGTTTGCATTATGTTCATTTTAGCATCATGTTCACTATTTGCATTATGTTCATTTTTTGGCATTACAATAACTATTTACATTATTTTAATTGTTTGCATCATGTTTACTGTTCGCATTCGCATCATGTCTACTATTTACATTATGTTCACCATTTACATCATGGCTATTGCTTACATTGATTATTTATCGCTATAGCCCGAAATGGCCTTAAACTATTGCCCTAGCCCGAGATGGCCTTAAACTAGCACCATGGCCCAAAATGGCCTTAATCTATTGCAATGGCCTGGAATGGCCTAAAACTAGTGACGACTTGGAATGGCCTTCAACTACCATCGCAGCCTGCTAAGACCTAAAACTGGCAACTCCACTTCTCAAGAAAAAAATAGACAAATTTTTTTTTTATCATTAAGCAATGATCCAAAATGACCTTAAGCTATCAATGTAGCCCGAAATGGCCTAAAAAAGAGGCCCTCAAAGGGCCTAAACACATTAATAAAAAATTCAATTAAAAAAAATCAACAGATTAACCAAAATGAAATAAATTGTTTCACATTATATTATTCATCAAATTTCAGTCCATACAATAATGTTTACGAAAAATTAAATTCAAAAACAAAAATAAAAATCTTTCACTGCTGCACTATAAGTCTTCGTCTGCACCACCATTTCCTGTTCCACTAGGTCCTACATCTCCATTTTGATCCTGCATAAGGTAGAAAATAAAACAATGAATTAGAACTACAACAAAGGCTCTCATAAAATAAACTATAATAAAGAGTGACTAACCCAAGATGGAGTTGTGTCCATTATGCTGTAGGATCTCATCCTTAGTGAGGTTGGCCCAATTTTCATCTCCCAGATCAACACTTGTCGCAACCTTCCCTTTCTCCATAGTTGTCCATCTGGGTAGTCCTGGGGAAAAGGTGGTGGTGGTGGTCTCCCTGGTAGGTAAGGTCATTTCCCTTTCAGGAGACTCACTGACTGTAACCTGTTGCATGAACTTCTCATAGGCCCTAGAAGCGCCAATAACATTGAGAAATAGCTTATTGGTATGCAACTTAATAGAAGCATCTTGGTATTTTTTACGATAGGTGGCAAGTTCCATTTAGACATATGCTTATGGTTATTTTTTCCCTATCCCCATTCGTACACCTTTATGCTATAATCCTTCCAATCTTGGTTCTTTTGGACCAGAAGGTCCATTTGCATGCGTTGTTGTATGATCTTGCGGGTGGCCTCATTCTTACTCTGTATAGTTGTCCAATATCTTGCATAGTCGATCACAGCCATATGCCAACTACCATTGCAAGTTTCACGAGCCAACAGAAACTCATTTTTGGATCGAAGGTCCTTCAACTTAGTGGCTTGGTTGGCTGTCTCTTTCTCAAGTTTTTGTACCCTCTTCTAGAGGTCCTTATTGACATGCCTACACTCTCACAAAGAGCATGCCTAGTACAATGCACATTTACTCATTTCCTCGTATATGTGATGAGGCACCTTGGGTACCTCTGGGGGAGAGTTTAGGCACAACATCAACCTCAATGGCCTACCTAGGATCCCACTTAAGAAGAGAAGTTGTCAATCACATGTGGGTAAGTGTTAGCCACAGTGCCATAGCAAAAATGCAACAACTTAGAGAGCCTGATGTAGTAGCTTCAACATACCTATCTCAGGATCGATTTGTCTTAGCTGATCAATCATGTCATCAAACACCCCCTCCATAAATGTGAATTTATCAAGGGTCTTAGTCTATGGTTGGAGAAGGATCGAGGAAGAAGGGTTAGGGGCATTAACAGTGGTGTCCGCTGCATAATAAAACATGTTAGAAGTGATGGAGAGGATAACAACAAAGCTAATGAACAACATAAACAATAGTGCAAATCTCCTACCCAACAAACTCTCAGGGGTGATAGAAGGGGGTCGGCCATCGACACACTATCAAGCAAGCAGTCAAACTCACCAGCATCAAATTGCAGCCCTTCTCCTTCCAGCTAGCTCAAAAGTGTGGTGGCATCCTGAACACTCATGTTCCCCTCAAGTACTAAGGCACATTTTGCAAAAGGGTCATTAGCAGTAGGGGCCTCTTCCTCTATGGTAGGGGCCTCTTCTTCTATGGCTAGGGCCTTTTCTTCCTCTTCAGTGGGTGCCCCTACTTCAGGGGCCAAAACCTCTTCTTCTTCTTTTGCTGATAAACACGTCCAAAATAAGCAGGATACATCAACATAAAACATGCACTAAGCTATGTTACACTACATAGCGTAGCACAATGTATCAAGTTCTATGCTAATAAGATAGCTAGACACACTTACCAATTGTGGGCTACACTCTGCGAACTTTGATTCACAGCTTTTTTCCCTCTCTTCATTCGTACGGGGATGTTCTTCTGCAAGACAAGACTTTTTACGCTGCAACTTGGTTTTCATGATTTCTGCAATGAGGTGTGTCCCCCTTAACACATTACTAGTGTTAATGAGAAGTGCCTCTCCAACACTATCTGGGGCATGCAAGGTATGCCCTACTTGATCCCTCGTCATTATTGAAAGTGATTCCCCAATAGCTTCTGGGGGATCTTGGGATTGGGTGGTGCAGAAAACTTGGCAAATCCATGGCTTGGATATCTAGTTATGATCCTGCTATACCTAGCACCATTTTCATAGACCACCAAGAATTTTGCAAAGCATTGCAGGCAAGCTACGAAGAAGGCATAATGCATGTTGAAATGGGAATCAAGCTTCTCACGAAGTTTGACCATTTCATCCCACAAGCTGTCCGAGAGGTAGTTGGCCTAGTTGTAGTGGGTCCCTTCTTCCATAACATCCTGCATGATCCAGGTCTACTCTACTCCAAGGATTTTTCCTTGGGAGAGTAGCTTAGGGAAGGCATGGGCACAGAAGATAGGATAAACCATTTGGGCCACCGCTAGCTTGACCTTGTGGATGTAAATCCCCTTTTAGTCCTTGTTGGTCCCTAGCCATTCCTCTATGTTCCCTTGATGGTTAAAATCCTTGCTACTCTTTTTCCCATGGGTAGGCCATTAGAGGGGACACTAAAAGGTTTGAAATTTTTTTTTCATTGATTTCAAACACCACCCACACATTGTGAATCCACCTGCGGAAGTGGTCAACCTTTTTGGAAAAGGAATTGGCTAGGGAAAACATTTCAGCAATGGGAACACTTGGATTTACTAACAAGAATAAATCCATGAGCCTAGCCTCCTGAATATTGTGAACTAGGGTGGCTGGGGCCCCATTGCAAAGGCAACGCTGAGTCTCATCCACCTCCCCATACTTGAAGAAGAGGTTGATCACATCACGCCCAAAGGTGATCACTGTAACCTCTTGGGATGCGCTTGCTACTTTGATAACCAGCAACAAAAAAAATTAGCAAAATAAAAATCGAATCATCACTTAAGGACATAGAAAATGCATGATTTAACATACTAGGTATAAATGGCATAGGGAATGGTGAAATTTCCACCAAAACGTCTTCTACGGTAAGCGGTCGGCGAGACGTCCATTCGCTATCCAACCAACCAACTTCTTCACATTTCCCATAGAACTTGGAATACCTAGTTGGAGAGGATTTGAAATCAAGCCCAAGTTGTTCTAAACATTGGCATGCACGTTCCTAGTAGAGGAGAACTCTTGCAGAGCCGTTTGGGACAACACCAATGTATTCGTATTACTGTGAAGATCATCCTTGTCAATATAAAACCTGATAATATGCAAAATATGGTAAGAATTTTTGACTAGTACAAGGAAAATGATACAAGGTTAAAACACCTTCACAGGACTCACCCACCGGCATAATAAACGGTTCCAGGTGAGTTCTAGAAGCAGGTGCCCATGTGACGGGGAACATACAATGTGTTGTATAGATGGTAGCATTTGAATTCGGGCATGTCCTAGATCCAAATTAAGCACTGCAAGCCCCTTGGACACCTGTTTAAGCCTTCTTCCCTGTTTCTTTCGATTGATCCATTAACCATGAACTTCAAAATGCCCCGATTTTCCCCAGGCAACAACTTTTCTGTAAGTACAACAACTGTTTTGGCCGATAAGTGTGACCACACAATCACACTAAAATGGTATAGGAGGAACTCTAGGAAGTCCTATGCATCCTCCCAAAACCAGATCATCTAATTCCCTAGCCGTGCATGGCGNATGGGTTCACTAAGTCACCACAGGACTCCTACCAGCTCAAGGACAATTAGGATAAGTTTTAGCATGACCCTGTACAATACCACAAGAAAGCATTAGTGTAGCATTCAAGTGATGATTACCAAATAGCGTAGCGTAACCCTTGCTATGCAGTTTTTCCCTTAGGCATGAAACAATAAGTCCTTATTAAAATAGAATTAAACATTACATGTAGCATAGCAAAGTGTCACATGTAGCCTAGCATAACAGCTAGGCCCGCGTAGCATAGTATAGCAGTTGCACTTTGCAGTGTAACAATTACGTGCTACACAGTGCAGCATAGAAGACATGCCCTGTACAATGTAGTGTAATAGTGAAATTTTGCATAAGGATGACGGCTGCATTATGTGCAGCATAGCAAGACGACTACACCCTGTGCAGCGTAGCAAAGTGACAGGTGCAACAGATGCAACAATGCGACAAGTGTAACAATATGCCAAGTACAACAAGCACAACATGTAACAGAAATGCTAATGTAGCAAGGAAAACACTCTAATAGCGTGGCAGTGTAGTGGGCCTTTAACAGCATAGCATCGTAACAGATTGCCAGTGTAATGGCCTAACAGGCCTATCAATATAACAGTGTAGCGTAACAAGAACTAAAATGTAACAGTCTAACAATGCCAATGACCAAAACAATGTGGCCTATGAAAAAGAACTCATAGCGTTCCTATTGTCCCAGCCCTACCCCACCACATGAAACATGGCTAGGCGAAACACACACACAATAAACTTCCCCTTTGCTCATGCTACACTACGCCAGGCATGTGCTATGTTGCTCTAAAACTTTGCAAGAAAACAATCCCTTCTAAGGCTAGTACACTACTCTGAGAATGTGCTATGCTGCCCAGAACTACCCAAACCCTTGTGATAACACATTGACCATTCTTAACAATGGTGGCCGAGGTGGTACCATGCGTAGCTATAACGTAGCAACTGCCATGGCTATTGCGGCCAGAGTGGTGACAGCCACGATGAAGCAGTCAAAACAATAATAAAAGTAATGACAATAGTTGTAGCAATGATGACCATGACGGCCAAAACAGTAACAGAAATGGTAATCTAACTTGATACATCACATAACGAAAATGAGGGTAGCATAGTGACTTACCGAATAGAAGGAGCCTCCTACTACTCCTCAATGCACGCCTTGGAGAGGCATCCCAGAGTGTGCTTCACTTCATCCACCTTGGAAAGTCCTTGATGCCCACATTCTCTTTTGCATGTCATTTCCTTACTTACAAATCAACTATATTAATTGCTATGCTACACCTATTACGCTCTCTCTTAACTTGACTGTGCTATGCTCTGGGTGTTGGCTCTGACAATGAAAATGACAAGTTTACTAGGGGATAATCCCCTATTTATAGCCAATTCAGTAAAAAAAACTATCACTTTCATGTCTCGAATAACGTGGAACACCCCTGCAACGTATCACTATTGTAGCGTAGCATGTCCCTGCTACACTGTAGCAAGTGGCTCCATCAAAATTTTCACTTCATCTTTACAAAGTTTGCATGGTTATGGTCGACCAAGATCTTAAACTAGAAATTTTAACTTATAGTGTAGCCTAGTGACAGTCTGCCATGACCTTAAATTAGCAATTTTAGCATTCATCTTACATTTTAGACCTAGTGATGGTCCGCTACGACCTTAAACTGGAAACTTTAACTCAAAATATTACATGGTTATGGTCTACTAAGGCCTTAAACTAGCAATTTCAATTTACAAATTTTGCATAGTGGCAGTCTGCTAAGATCTTAAAATAGAAACTATCTTATGTTGCATTATTGCTTTACATATATTCATTACATGTTATTGCTTCAAACATGTATCACTTGACTTGGTCTATTTGCTTATTGTGATGGGTCCAATCAAAAAATGGCTATGCATGGTGATCTTTGTTCACCTTTGACCTTGATGGGTCCCTACGACAGATTTACAAGATGCTTGAATCTAAAATTGGTAGACTTTGAATTATCCTCTTGTGAAATTCATGTAGCATCCTTAGAAGCACCCATGGACTGGCCTGAACACCTAGTCTAGGCCCTAGACTTAGATGCCAGATATGTGACTGAGGACCCTCTTATTGAAATCCCTGTAACTACCATTAGAGGTAACGTAAAAACCTTGAAAGTTAGCTCCCTATTACATTCATAGGTACATCAAAACATATCGAAAGTTCTCAATGACAATGTTAAAGTGTTTGTGTGGTCATATGATGACATGCTAGGCCTGGACTCGTAGCTCATACAACACAACATTATCCTAGACCCACGTGTCAAGGCAGTTAAGCAAAAGGCTCGCAAAATTAAATCAAAGATTGCACTAGTTGTACACGATGAAATCACCAAGCTTTACCAAGATGGTTTCATTCAAGTGCTCGATTACTCAGAATGGGTATCAAACATCATTGTAGTTTTTAGGAAAATGGGTGGTATACGAATTTGTATAGACTTTTGAGACCTGAACAAAGTAACGATTAAGGATGACTTTCCATTGCCAAGTATCAATCAACTTATTGACACTACAGCTGGTCATGCCTTACTATCCTTCATGGATGGGTTCTCGAGCTATAACCAAATTCATATAAACCTAGAGCATCAATTGGCAACCACTTTCATAACCCCTTGGGGAACCTTTTGTTACATAATGATTCCCTTCATACTAAAAAATGCTGAAGCAACCTATCAGTAAGTGATGCCATACATTTTTAGCGACTACCTCTTGGAGAGATTAAACGATTACATTGATGACATAGCAATCAAGTCTAAAGAAGCTATTGATCATCCTAATGATCTCAATATAGTCCTCCAACGTTGTCATAGGCATGACCTATGCCTCAACCCTAGGAAATGTATTTTTAGAGTTAAAACTAGATGCATGCTAGGTTTTGTAGTGTTAGAAACAGGGATACAAGTGGACCCGGATAAGGTAAAGGTCATCATCAACCTTCTCAAAAAGATGCTCAGTAGTAGCAAGGGGTGATGGCATGAGCAAATCCTCTATGTGTTGTGGGATTACCATACGACATGTAGAAATTCTACAGGTAAGACTCCATATAGTCTCATTTACGAATCTAAAGCAGTGTTACCTTTTGAATTGTAGGTTCCATCACTTTGGATGATTCTCTCAAACATTGTAGGTGAGGCTCAAAACAATGAGTCAAGGATCATTGATCTTGACTCTATAGAGGAGGAGTGTGCTTAAATACTTGGTTGCATTGAATGGTACCAGGATAAACAACAACAAAAGCACCACTGCAACTTACATCAATGACCAATGAAGAAGGGGGATTTAGTCCTCAAGGCCATTCATGAGCCAATGAGAAAATTCTCAGCCAATTGGGAAGGCCCTTTCATAGTTACAAAAGCCTATGAGAATGGGGCATTCAAATTGGTTGACATGAACAACAACGAGTTCATAAATCCTATCAACCACTTGTACCTCAAGCCATACTACGTCTGACACAAAGGATTATATCATATACAAAGTGAGGTAAGACGAACGTCCATTATGACGTAAAAATGGCATAGAACATCCACTACGATGTAAAACTAGCACAAATAGTCCGCTATGACTATAAACTAGTACAACTCATCTGCTATGACGTTAAACTGGCACAACACATCCTTGGGCTATGATGTAAAATTGGCACCCATAGCATGGTCTACCATGCCCTTAAACTAGCCATCCACTGTTTGCTATTATGTTAAAATAGCACAGTGGTCTTCTAGGACCTTAAACTAACACATCATGGTCTATTGGGACCTTAAACTAGCACACCCGACAATCTACCAAGACTTGAAACTAGGTTCGTAGTGCAACGCTTCCCATCACACATGTGAGACCCTTGTAAACAAGCGAGCATGCATAGTTTCAAACTTTCTAGATAACATGGGGTGGGATGTTGTAGTTCTAGAATGTAGTTCACATTGTTAAGGAAGAATCCTATGGAAAACATGTAGTGTCACCATCCTTGGCATCTTGCTGATCTTTTGGAGATGTTTTTTGACATCTTATTAACCTTCCAGAGCTACTATTACCATAGCCAGTCATCCTAGTGGTAGCTCTTGCCATTAGAACGTGTTACTGGAATCCCAGCACTATTGTGGCCCAACCACAGTGTTGCCATCCTCCAGCCCTCGCCATCATCCAAGCCCAAAAGGTGTTCAGTTGTTAGGATTCTCACCTTGTAGTTGGACTACATGATGTTTTCCTTGGACAAGGAATCCTAAGTACCTGCATCGCCACCGCTCCTAGTCTCTTCAGTGCTAACCTTTCCAACCTATTGCCACTAGAACCTATGCTAGCCTTCCTACTTTGGACATCGAACATGTCAAACACAACACTTGCCACTCTGGTGGTGTCCAAAGCAAGCAGGACTTTGCCCTTACTTCACTTGATGGTTGCTTTTTTCTAGTTTTCTCTCTATTATGTTTGTAGGATACAAGTCAAGATGGCATTGTTCAGAGATGCGTTTTGCCACGAGAGCAAGACACTACATTATTCTGAAGTAATCACTTTGATTAGCTTAGCTACTTGGGAGTGCACACCCTACTCTCCCTTTTAGCCAACTTAATCCTTCATTCCCTATACTTGTAGTGTTACATATCTCCTTTACAAGATTTCCAAACACACAAAAAACCCTTGTCACATGTCCAACCCCCAAGTCCATGATGGACATAATGCAACTCATCCCATGGGAAGCATCTTTAGGTAGGTCAAAGTCCCACATGGATGTAACACAACTCATCTCAGGGAGGAAACACCTATCCTGCGACAATAAGGTTGTCTAAAAGTGAACGTGGGTGTATGGCAAAGGAAAAGCACAAAAAATGCAAAAAATTAGAAAATCTAAAAAAAAAATAAAAAAAAAGATAAGTGCCTAAAACAAATGGCACAGTGTACTACTTTACAATCACTTCAGCCATAAATCGACCATCTCTAAGCACTCTAGTGAGAGGTCAAAGGCCAAAAAAGGAAAGACACCCATGTGTCCTAACTCCCTCATAAGCACTCCGACGAGGGATCACGCTATGATGACAGTTTTTCAGAGTGTTGCATTTTACATTCATCCCTTCCCTGAACTTGTTTCCACAAATCCATCCCTTGCCCCCCATCCTACATCACTCTCCCAGTACTCTCAAATGTAGCAAAGCATCATCTGAGCGGACACTATAGAGCGATGTTGGTGTCTGGTTCTTCATGGTGTTTCATATTCTTTGTCAACATCTCTTGGGTAGATCCTCTAGATTTCAACAAAGAGGGGCCATTAAGAAACTATAAATTTTGGGACTCTCATGATTTAGCAGTCCTAGAATTTTGGGCAAGGATCCCTACAAGCTTGATGTCATGATGGACCATGTAGACGACATGGCACCTTGAAAGTCCTAATGCCTATAGAGTTACTTTTAAGCTTTCCTACCAACCTCTGCAACATAGTCAAAGAGGCACCCAGCCACAAGTCCAGTTTGCATGAAAGAGGCACTAGGGGTAGACCATACAGTCTGGCAAATTTTCTATCTCCCAAGCTGATAGGCTTGCTACACCCTCTAGCTTTCCTAGCTTGATACTTGAACCAGCTAACGATCTACCCAGGGACCATGCTAGGAGTTGTCGAAAGTGTTAAAGATGAGAGAAAAAATTTGATAATTTTTCTAACTATGGGAAACTACTATGCTACGCTATGCTACATAGCATAGCAGGCCTTGAGGAGACTGAACATGCACCAAAGATGTAGTTTCCAATAACTCAGTTCTCTAGGACATCTACCCCATTTCATCCTTGATGCATGAAAAACATGACGTAGCAAAAATGTGGAAAATCTCATCAAAATTCCTCTTCATTTGAGTGCTACACTGTGCTATGCTACACAACGTAGCACAACGTAGCAGGGTTTTGCTATGGCAATGCTTCCACAAAGATTGATTTGGTGAAGTGAACATATTTTCCCTTGCCCTAACCATCACACATGCTTATTTTGCCATCATGCCAGGACATGATCATCATCCCGTGATAAAATGTTTGCAAAATGAGTCAAAATCCAAGAAACATAGGATGCTATGTTGTGCTACACTATGCAGTGTAGCATAGTGTAGCAGGGACAGAATGCACGAAGGTCCTTTGCCAAGTGGTCCCAGCAAAGGAATTGCACTTGGCCACACTCCGACCTCCAGGATTGCTTGTCCCACTTCACCCTTGGGCCCCAAGCAAAGTTTCTTGACAAAGCATTGAAGATCAGATAAGAATTCATGTCACACTGGCTGCTACACTATGTTATGCTACATAACGTAGCACAACATAGTAAGGACACAAAGCACAAAAGAATCCCAAGGATGAAATTTTTAGGTCTTAGGACCTTTCAACATGAAAGATAGGGTTACAGTTGCTTGCCTGGCCAGGCCTCAAACAAGTATTTTTGGCTTTTGGGCAAGGTTCTTCTCAGACTGATGGCTACACTACACTACACTACACAATGTAGCGTAGCACAACATAGCATGCGAGTGCTTACGCTGTGCCCATACGCTAGGTAGCATAAGTAGCATAACACTCAAGTGAAAGCATCAGGATGTCCTTGGTTAGCTCTAGAACTTGTTCGCAAGGGTCACTCCCATCCTGGCATTTCTTCAATAGATAGAATCAACAAGTTTTCTTTGTTTTACACCCCCTTGATTACCCCCAAAGTTGTTCCTATGCTTGACCTTGCTCACAAAAGTAGGAAAGACATAGTCCTAGATCACAAGCTCCACTTTGCATTCATTGTTGGCATTCTTTGTAACAAACATGGTAGTTCACTATATCTTGGCACATGCAGTTTGAGCGGTATGGTCACAGCATAGTAGGTTTTACATCCAACATTACACAGTAACATGACACAATCACATTTGCACTCTGTGGGAATTAGGACACATGGCATCCAAACCACATTTCTCTCCCACTCCTAGTCCTATAAATACCCTGGTGAACAATGTTCAAAGGGTTTGGCTTTTGGAATCATCTTTTCTATGTTTGGCTTTTTGAGCATGGTTGGATTTTGGCATTGTTGGCTTTTGCAATCACTTTTCTGGTAGTTTGCTTCTTGGTTAGCATTTTGGAATTTTGGCTTTATAGAGATTAGATGTGGCAAGGAGATTGGTGAGAAAAAGGTTCCTATTAGGAAGCTGTTGACAACAGTTCAAGGAGCTGTGACCATACCGCTTCGTTGTAAGCTATGAGTGTCCACACTGTGCATCAGTTGTACACCTTCAGCCAAACAAAGATTAGATCCCCCGATCTTGGGGTGGTGCACCTTCTCACTCAATCTTGTTTCATTTTGTTTTGCTATTTTCATATTTTGCATTATTCTCCATCAGTTTATGTTTGTTGCCTATCGCTTAACTTACACATAACATCTTTAAAACAAGCGTTTATGAAAGATTATTGTACACTAATTAAGTCCCTATCTAATTGACCAGACTGTTCAAGGCACCCTGCTTACGTTTACTCCATCACAGCCCTCACATGGATTCGAGGTTAGGCTACATGCCCGATGACCTCTCGGTGTTCAAGCCACCGATGTTTTTGATTGCTACAAGTGGGTCCTTCCCAAAGTAGGCATAGGCTTTTTATGCCCTTGCATAACTTCAAACCAAAGATTCTATGGGCTCTATGGATGATTAATGATTATGGAAGGTTAAGTATAAAAATGTAGAAGAAATTTCCTAATAATTTTAACACATAAAACTAAGACATTGAACAAGAACATGAAACCAACAGTGAGGTGAGACGTGGAAAGGATAGATGAATGAGAGAGAGTGGAATGGAGTTTTTGATTAAGGCCACATGAAGTCCCTTGTGAATTTTATGGTTAAATGACTTGATAGGATCCATCATTAGTTTAGACTAAAACCAACCATGTTCAATGACTTCGCATTATCATTCTAAGACCAATCCATTTTCCAGGGTCAAAAGAATGCTTCCACAGAATAACCACCATTCCTTATTACATAAAAAAAGAGAATTAGGAAGTGAGGAAGGGCCTTAGTTAGAGAGGACCTTTAGGCATGAGTAACATGTCTTTCTAGTTCCATAACCAATGCTTGTAGCTTGTTTATTGTTTCTAAGGGGTGTGCTTTGAATTCCCATCTTTTCTTTTTTTCTTCTCTTTTTTTTGAAATGGGAACCACATCATGAAAAGACATATGCATTTATTTTGTCTAAGGGAAGTGATTTAAATTCCCATCATTTTTTTATGAGAACCACACCATGCAAAGACTTATTCAATTTCCTTTCTTGGTCAACATGGTAGGGTAAGAAATCCATGAAAACAAACATGCATGCAAACAAATAGACAGGTACAAAGAATCCCCTTGAAGTCACTCCCTATTCAAACCTTTGAATCCTTCGCAATTCTGAAAACTATCAAAGTTACAAATTTGTTTAAGTTTTGTTAATGAAAAAGGGACTGCACATTTCTACAACAAGGAAAACCATAGAGCTTATGGATGGGTGGATGTTGTGGACTCACTACTTGTTGCATAAAAAAGAACCATGTCCTAATCATTTGTAATGAAATTCAAAGCTAGAACCCAGAAACCAATAATCAAATAACAAAATAGTACATACCACCATCAAACAACGCATTACCACCGTACTTGGTACTTCTTAACAAAAAGTTAGAAAATCATACCAAAATAAAATAAAAGAAAATATAAAAGAAAGTGTAAAATTTTCAAGAAATAGCAAATGTACTAATGATGGTGTAAAACAAATTAGACAAGATTAATAACATAAAAACAAGAATATGTAAAATAAAGAATGTGTAAAACAAGAAGATGTAAAACAAAAAATGTGTAAAACAAAAAGGTAAAAAAAAAACACTTAAAAATCATAAAGCTTAAAATGTGGGGTAACCCCCACAACTAAGAATTTGGCTATGAAAATGATTAATAAGATGATAAATAGGATCCATGCATGTATGAAATATTGGTAACCATCAATGCCCTAGCCACTGGGTATTTGTTGGTGGTGTGGCTAGGTAGAAAAATCATTGGTCACACACTTGATTGTTAAATGTATGGTGGGTTAGGGTATGAGGTGTGTTAACATTATGGATGTTTGGCCCATGATTGCACCCTTGATCATGATATGGTATGCATGGATTTATTTGTCTCCCCACCCTATTAGATTCATTATTTGGATTTGGGATTAGAGTACTAATGGATGATGGCCCTTGTGTAGGATCAAAGGATAGTGGTTAAGACAAGGAGGGTGCTACACCAAATTGACATTGTGCTGGTGTGAATGATATGGTGGGTCCATGTGTGATTTACTTTGGCTTATAGCCTTTCTTCTAGAAAGGACATTTCCTATGTTGTAGTTGAGACCCACTAGTGTCAGCATGGTTATGCACATTTGTAGCACAAGTGACATTTGTTTGTTAATATTAGGGTGCTAAACCTTCTTGTGTCATTGGCAATGGCTTGTAATGAGGTGGAGTAGGAGGATATTAAGGGTAATATGGATGGTAAGAGGTGCAAGGTGGTGATCCTTTAGGGGATGTCATGGTTTGTTGGTACCTAGAAGAGTAGTAGTGGCAATTTGAAGTAGAGGATGTAGAACTAGTTGGAGAAATAGGGTGTTGAACATAATATTCATGCGATTTTGGTTGGTAGTAAGGATAGGGGTAATTTGATGGAGGCCTTCCCCATGATTGTGGTTGTTGCCACTACAGTTGATGACCATGTTAAGGTTGGTAATAAGTTCCCCTAGGATGGTACGATCAGTCATGGGACTGTTTATGATTACCTTGTGGGAGAGGAAATCTCCCGAGCATGTGTTTTTGCACAAACTTCGGATTTAAGACACCTACCCAATACTCATGTAGATGAAACAAGACTAGGAAATGACCCTTTGAATGGTCATATATGTAGATGTTGCATCCAATATCTTTATTTGTTGTTAAGTTTATAGCCTTACTTTCTTTAGCCATTTTTCTTGTTTCCTGAAAAGTGTTCCTAGCTATTTCATGGTTCTACATCCTTTGTTGATTGTGATCACCTGGGTCATTTTTCATGATCCTCTCATTGACTATCTCAATGAGAGTTGTAACATTTTCATATATTCATTTGGACATCCTATTAAACTTTGTTTCTAGTTCATTAATAGACTTTTGTATCGACAATGTTTATTGTGGGATCACCTTATCAAGAGTGGTTTTTCTCTCTTTACCATAGATTTGTACCTCCTTCTATTGAAAATTTGGATCCCATTGATATTCCTTGATGTTCTCCCATTTACATATCTCTCCTTCTTCTTTTGTCACATGCTTGATTAGCTCTTTGATTTTATGGGCTTAGAGCACATATAATTTCCCTAGGGCATACATCCCAAGGGTTTCCCTGGTTTCATTACGAAGCCCATCTATGATGTGGAAAAGTTACCTTTCCTCAGAGAAACCATGGCCTAGGCATCTATTCAATAAGGCATAATATCTATCTAAGGCCATGTCTAATGGTTCATGTTATTCTTGTTTCTACTCTTGGATCTATCTCCTTAGGTGGGACACTCTTGCATAGATTTGGTATTTCTTGTTGAAAATTTCTAGCATTATGGACCATCGTTGTATTGAATTTGGTCTTAATAATCTATACCACACTTTTAATCTATTAATTAGTATCCTAGGAAAAAGCTTAAGCTTTTTCCATTGACTTTCAATGTTGTAGAAAGCATAGGCATCATGGAACGCTTGTAAATGATGTTGCAAATCTAAATCATAGCCTCCTGCAAATTTAGGAATATTATTCATGTCAAGCTTAGGTCTGTGACTCTTTTTGTGATGCCAGCAAGATATCTTTACTACTTCTATGATCTACATGAGGCTCTTAGTAGCCAGCAAGGGTTCATCATTATCAAACAACCTGTGATGGAAATGCCTATCTTTATATGTTTGATCATGATGATGCTATCTATGATCTTTCCCGTGGGTTCGATTTTGGTTTGTAGCCTGACCCTTTAGTGGAACTTTATCTCCATACCTACATTCATCTTCATCAAAACTAGATGTTGAAGGGGAAGAGGAAGATTAGGAATTGGAAGAATTACCATGACTTCTATGATGTTCTTTGGTGTCCTTTAATCTATTATTTCTAGTTTTCGAGGAGGTCTTAGGCCTTGAGGCCTCCCCTAGTTTACGACTTACATAACTTCCTCTAAGATTGTCTACCATAGGTGAATGTAGTCTTTGAGTGTTGTTAAGGTGGTCATGATCATGAAAAACCCCTGCATAAGGTTGGTCACTCCAATTTTCTTCATCGCATTTCTCATTAGTTCTCCAATGAATGTGTTTGCTATATAGTGCATGGTCACTTTCATGTGAGAGAGACATTGTCATTGGTTTATGGTGTGTGATTTAATATTTTCTAAACGATATATCATTAATACCTTCACAATGATGATGTATAATATAACTAATGTAGATAACTAGCACCATCCTTGGCAATGATGCCAATGATGAGCAGTGAGGTACCCCTATGCTCAACCATACGAATCATAAGCATTCACGCATGATCTAGTCAAATTCTATGGATGGGACTAGTTGTGGCATCTAGATCACTATGCTTTGATTGTAGTTCATTTTCTTCCCACTTTCCATAGTGGTAGCTTTGTCACGTATAGTTTAGTCCATAGTGAGGTAGATGATGTTTCTCATTTTATGTTTTATATGTTTAATCACCTACAACAAGAATAAAAGGTAAAGTAATTTAATATCTAATTCATCTATTACCTAGCTAGCCTAACACAAGTATCCGTTCCACTTTCTTGGACACATCCTAAACACATATAGCACTGCTAGGCTACCAAACGTTAAGCATTGCTAGGTTACCAAGCACTATATGTATGCTTGAAGTGGTCGTGCTTATGTTCATTAACAACTAGAAATTAATTGCTTAATTTAAATGCATTAAAGTAAAGTTCATAAAAGTAAAGTGCATTAAAGTAAACATTAATCTATTCTCAATACTACAAGGATTATCAAAAGAGTTCATTTTTATTCCTGTCACACTGTTATGCTTAGGTACATCAGTGTTTAAACAAAAATCTATACACACTAAGGCTCCTTCTATGGGCACTCAAAAAGTATTCCAACTCTAGAGAAAAAAAACTACAAGAGCTTTGCTACTTTGACTAAAAACTATCAAAAACTCATGTAAAATTAGAAACCTGGGCACTATATTTATAGGTCAGCTTATACCCCTTGATGTTGGATATCCAACGTCACATCTAGGCTTTGACGTTGGATACCCAATGTTAGATATCCAACATCATAGTAGATGAAACAATATGATTCATTACCAAGAGAAGGACAAAGAAGAATATGATCATGAAAAAATAGTAGCACATACAAGGATTAAAGCTAAAATATCATATGTTTTCTAGACTCATGGGATAATAAGAAGAAATTTTATTCCATCCTTCAAGAATGTTCTACATAAAAGGAGAAGCATCAACATAATAATCAAGGTTGGAAAGACTATCATCACTACAGACAACAAGAAGACCTCTATAATTTTCTAAAATTTTATGGCTATCTATTCTTTTTATCATTTCATAATACATTCACTTGAATAAAATTTTGTAATGTGACACTCTAGTTTTGTAATGGTAGTTAATCTAGTCTTGGTTACACTATAATTTTTGTAATGAAACTTCATACATTTATATATAAGTCAAGGACACGTTTTTAGTTAGTTGTGGGGGTATGATGAGATCTAATATGTTGGCTAACTTCATCAATGCATCCCCATCAACAAAGCCTCATTAACACATCCCCGTTGATGCATCTTAGATGTGTCAATGCATATGTGTTGATGAAGACTCATTAAGACATTAACACATTCTTATTGATGAATCCCTATTGATGCATCCTTGACGATGTAACTAAATGCATTAATGCATCCCCATTGATGCAATGCCTATATCTGCCTATAAATATGTGAGCACCTACCACGTATTTGGTACCATTTAGTCAATATTCTAGCTAAACTCTTGTAGTTTTATTTTGTAATATTAGCAAGTAGTTAGTTATTACTTGTAGTGTGGGTTTGAGTTAGTTGTATGACATCTTATTTGAATGGCATTGTATCTGGACACATTCCATCAATGACAATACGATTGAGATTGATTCCAATTCATTACATCACTTTGACTTAGAATAGATTTACTTTTAATGCAATTTATTTTCTATGTACTTAGTTAATACTTACATTTCCATGCACATTAATTAATTGATGAAATAAGTGTGACCAGTTTTGAACATAAACACATATTCACTTGGTAATTCTAGTAGCATTATTACTTAGTTCATCCAATAGCATAACACTTGGTAATTCTAATAGAGGCTACTGAAACACCACAAAATTTTGGGTCTCGACATCACGACTGCAAATTTGGCTAAGTGTCAAAATGATAACAATTTCTGCATAGATGTTATGCTACATATTGTACCACCCTGTTATGCTGTGTAGCATAGCATGCCTCTTATGTTATGTAGTGTAGTGTTGAAACACCAAAAAATTTTGAGTCTCGACAACACAACTGCAAATTTGGGTAAGTGTCAGAACGATGGCACTTTCTACATAGATGTTATGTTGCATAGTGGAGTGAAATGTGGCACCTTGTTATGCTGCATAGCATAGTGCAGTGTAGCACCCTATTATGTTGTGTAGCGTAGCACAACGTAGCACACCTCTTACACTATGTAGCATAGTGCAATGCAGCAACCATGTCTACTGCAACGTAGCACCCTGTCTACTGTAGCGTAGCACCCTGTCCAACGTTATAGCCAGTGTTCCATGTCCCACATGTAACATGGGACAAGCATGGTCCCACCCACCACACTACCACATGGCACTTGATCCACATTTTGGGCTAACCCTAGTCCTATATATACCCTGGGAACCTAGCAGTTACATTCCTTGACCATTGGCATTCCCCAAGGGTTGGCATTCTTTAATTGTTGGCATCTTTTAGTAGTTATGTTCTTGGACCGTTAGCATTCCCCAAGGGTTGGCATTCTTTAATTGTTGGCATCTCCCAGCGATTGCATTCCTGGACCGTTGGTATCCCCCAAGGGTTGGCATTCTTTAATTGTTGGCATCTCCAAGCGGTTACGTTCCTAGACCGTTGGCATTCCCCAAGGGTTGGAATTCTTTAATTATTGGCATCTCCCAGTGGTTACGTTCTTGGACTGATTGGCATTCCCAAGTGGTTGGCATTCCTTAGATGTGAACCTTTTTAAGTACTTGGCATTTGGGCATTGAGCTCCATGGATGAATGAGACCTAAAGCACACCACACTGGCAGAGAGGTAGAGTTGCACATCATGGCCCACTACAACCCCACTGTAGCCCTACAAAACATTGCACAGTACATTGCAGTGGCCAACCTAGCATGCATGGTTCATCACGACGAGTGCCAAACTTCACGACCCAACTCTATTGAGGCTGTGACTGTGCTCCCACTATGCCTATGGTACACTATGTATACCTTTGTGAATTAACCATGCTTCCTCATTTGGGGCGGTGCATTGCTGTTCTCAAATTCTATTACATTTCTCAAGAATTTCTCTCTAGCATTTATTTTAATGCTTGTACTTTCTTACTATTTCATACATATTTGCACATTCGCATCATTGTTTTTAGGATGAGACATCCTGCTATGCTCTAGCCAAGCTGGACCTGATGCCCACACATAACGTAGCATAAACTCTTTTCACACACAATCATTTTAACATCACGTAAGTCCCTGTTTGATTGGCAAGACCATTCAGGGCACCTTATTTCCAATTTCTCCAACACGACCCTCACACAGATTTGGGGTTAGGCTGTGTGCCTGGTAACCTTTCGGTGTTCTGGCCACCAACATTTTCAGATGCTATAGGTTTTGGCCCTAGAATGAAGGCCTAGAACTAAGTTTGTGTCAAGTATCATTTTTAACTTTTATGACTTGTTCTATATAGCGTAGTAGCTACACCACATGCAACGTAGGAGTGTGGTATAGGGCACAGTGTAGCAGGCATACATTGTGTAGCGTAGCATAGCGTAGCATACTGCTGCACTACAGTGCAACACACAGTGCTACAGTGCAGCATAGCGCTATAGTGCAACACCCGATGCTATAGTGCAACACCCTGTTACGATACACCAGAGTTGGATATTTTTAGCAGTTGTCATACTTAGTATTTTTTCTGCATTTTCATACTTAGCATTTTTTTCTGCATTGTTACACTTAGCCATTTTCTATATTTCTATACTTGGCCATTTCCCTACTATTAACAGACTTAGTCATTTTTCTATTATTTTCAGAGTTAGCCATTTTCTACAACTAGCAACTCTCACAACCTGATCTATAAATATGAATCTAGATCAACCTTCCATGTTGGTTTCTAACACATTTGATACCACAATCCAGCTAAAGCATGTTGCATTAAGCCACAAACAATACAATTTTATTTCTACCAAAATCTAAGCAAGACTACTAGTGGATTACCTCGATTTAGAGACAAAACAGGACTACGAATGAGTCCACTAGAACGGACGAGAGTATAACCCCTCCTTGTTTGACATAATCCCACTCACAGAGTCCTACCACCAATTTTTGTCCCAACTCATCCATGCAAACAAGCATGATGTAAGGACAACCTACGAGGAAGCCTCATAGAAGGAGGAAGATGAGTTTGTGACCAACTCCAAGCATGAGAGCCCCTTCCACACCATCTTCCAACAACCACTCCCTAGTACAGCCCCCCCTCGATTTGGTCCACCCATCCCCTCCAAGATAGTGATCATGCCAATTCAGCCTTCCTCGCAAGCAACTAATGCATTTTCCCAACACTATGCTCATGCAAGGGCCACCTCCCAGCCCTAAACAACTTGGGCATCCTACATCCCACTTGTCTCATCAGTGTCTATGATGTCCATCCAACCCACCCATGTGTGGCCCACTTCAATTACCAAACCCATCACTCAACCAATATATCAGCAATTGTTCGCTATGACGTTAAACTAGCAACACCCATCCACTATGATGTTAAACTGGTAGACTTCAAAACCAACAATTCAACCTCATGCTATCCAACCAACACAAGCCTAGCCAATGCAACCAACTGGCACATCACCAAGCTTGGGTTAAGCATTCCAACTGATCCAAAGCTTGATTGAGGAGATCAACTGACTCAAGGCTACCTCCTCTAACAACATCCATGTGGTGGAATTCTATGGAGATGACCCCATAAGTCCTATGGTACCATCCCTAACTCTCCCAACTAGGGTCTAGCTACCACAATTCACCAAGTACAATGGTAAATGGGATCCCAATGCACACTTGGTCACATTTCGATCTAAGTGCTTGCTCCTTCAAGCTTGGCCACATGTCATCATGCGTGTGTTCCGCATGTCACTCATGGACAAGGCCTTAGACTGGTATTGTGCACTACCCAAGGCCTCAATTTCCTCTTTGGAGGATCTCATAACCAAGTTTGTGACACACTTTAGGTACAACCTAAAGTTTGTGACACACTTTAGATAATACAGTTTGGATCTCATAACCAAGTTTGTGACACACCTTAGTGGAGACACATCTACTGGCCATCTTCAAATGTGCAATAAATGACTTCATTAAGTCCAAACTGTATTATCTAGCCCCAAAGTCTCTTAGCCAGGCCTTTCCCAAACAAAAGGCATAGAGGAAGTAGTGCAAACTAGCAATGATCCAACCTATGTGGCCTATAGAAATCGACATGCTTGCAAGCAAAACACAATAGTGATAACAGTAGCCACAAGCACAAAAGCAACCAACTAGGGCCCGATAGCTAAGTAGCCCAAGGCCCCAGCTGACAAAATGACCAATTCTAGAAACAACTCACCTACATTGACAGGGGCTACCCCACGGCCCAACTTTCAGCACAAGGACTGCTCCAAGTATACACCACTACCGGTGCAATCCTCTAAACTACTAGATCAACTCTTGAAAGCTGGGAAAATCCAACACAAACACATATCATAGAATGCTTGCCAAAAACATGATAAGTACTACGAACTACTAAGGAACCCTACTTTTGCAGTACCAAACGAGCCCCTAGTTCCACAACATTTTAGATTGGACCAATACTGTCATTACCATCAATTGGCTGGTCACAGTATAGACAACTTTTGTGCCTTGCAGGATGACCTACAAAAGATGATAGAATGAGGCCAATTGGTAATCTACATGGAAAGTCAATCCAACACAAATGATGCCTCCTATGTCATAAATTTCATTAGCATAGGTGGCAAGCCCAAACCTATGCAACCTTTTGTGATCTGTGTGCCTCCTAGCAAGGCAAGGATTCCCTCAGCCTCCACAAACAAGAGGCCTCCCTTTGTTATCAAAGTGCCACCTCAGGCACCCAAAATAGCCTTTGTGGTCAAATTTTCATAGCCATCGTCCGCTAAGATGTTAAACTGGCATGACACAACAATAACAACTGCTAAGAAACCTTTGGTCATCAAGGTGCCACAACAAATTGGCCACATAACAACTCCTCCTAAACCACCATTTGTCATAAGGGTGCCACAACATGATGGCCCCTCACCTACCAGAAGCCCATTAGTGGGAAATGTCTCAATCTCTCCTCCCTCGAGGATTGACCCTGCTAGCAACCCAGGTAGGCCTACCAAATGGAAACGCAAGAAGAAAAATGAGTACCTCACAACCCCCATGGCTGAAGCAAAGGCCACAACCAGAAAATAACAACTGAACACTAGGACCCCTACCCCTAAGCAAGCCAAGCAAACAAAGCCCAAGTCCCCTCCACGAGAGATCTATCTCTTAAGCCACATGGAGGAAGTCAAGGCCAACACAATGACTAATGAGAAGGAGTTCATAGCTACACTAACCTAGGTGAAAAAAATGCTCAAACAAAAGAACACAACATTGAGTTTGTATGACCTAGCCATGAACTCATCTGCTCACTACCAAGCATTGGCCAAAATCTTGGCATCCATTCCTATTACGGAGGATATCCTTGTAGATGAGGCATCCATCTGTGCAACGATGTTACCTCCTACACCACAAGAATCAAGTTCAACTTCCCTAGTTTTTCATGATAATGCAATCAAAGTTAACCCTGAATGAGGGGAGGTCACTACAGCTCCACTATCCATTAGCATTCATGTTGGATAGTGTACCATCCGTAGAGTACATGTTGATGATGGTACAGTAACAAACATAGTCTTGTACTCCATCATCAACAAGCTAGGCCTGGTAGATGAAATCAGGCCAACCAAAACCACGTGTTTAAAATCCTTCAATGGATCATGTGTCACAGTTAGGGGTACAATCAACTTAGCCATTGTGGTAGGAGAGCAATTCCCCACTAGTGCAGATTTCACTATCATAGAGGATATGCTAGGTTTCAACATGATTCTAGGTAGGCCTTGGCTAGCCCAACTAAAGGCCATCTCCTCTCCCATCCACCAAGAAATCCACCTTCCATACAAAGGTGGTCAAGTTATCATCCATGGTGATAACGTTTCCTCTTTGACTATCCACGACATAGACATGGTGTAAGTTTTGGAAGAAGAGTTTCTTGGTGATACACGTATGACAACAAACGCAACGCCTAAGGCTAACACATCCAAATGAGTGGTTGAAGCCAACAACCTCCTAGAGGACCCTAAGCCTTGCACACCCCCTAATCCACACTTGATTAGGAAGCAACTACATGATCAATACTTTCCCTTGGCCAAAAATGTGGGTGCCTACCTACCCTTTGCCTCCCCTTGCCATGCATTTTTGACTTTTTTTTTTTTACATTGCACTAGCCTATGCATTTACATTTTTCCCGCTCACTTAGATCATGCATTTTTCTTTTTTTACACATTCGTCAACTTAGTTTACACATTGCATTTGAAAAACATAAAAAAAACATAAAACTACAAAAACACATGGTCTAAAAAGGCCTTAAACTAGCCTACCACTTAGAATGGCCTAAAACTATCATTTTTTGCATTACTTTTCTTTTATTCATACATTTTAAATCTGTTTACGATAGGTGTTTCTTGATGTTGTTTTCTTTCTAGTTGATTTTTGCAGGATCTTGTAGGCACACAACATGACCATGCATGTAGCATCACACCTTACACAGTGCAGGTAAGCACTAGTCCACTATGACTATAAACTGGCAGAGACAGTCCGCTATGACTATAAACTGGCACAAACAGTCTGCTACAACTATAAACTGGCACAGACAGTCCGCTATGACTATAAACTGGCACAGATAGTCTACTATGACTATAAACTGGCACAACTTGTCCTTGGGTCATGACATTAAACTGGCACAACAACTTGTCCTTGGGTCATGATGTTAAACTGGCACAAAATCCACTGTCCACTATGACATTAAACTAACATTCAGTAGTCTGCTAGGACTATAAACTATCACATCACGGTCTACTAGGACTTTAAACTGGCATGTTGCTGATTTGATTTGAGCACCTGCCATTGGTGAAACCTTTGGGGCACTTGCAGCATTATCGCCTCTCACAATTCTATTAATTTTTTGGAGAACTAGCCATTAGTGCGACCTTTAGAGGACTCACAACATCGTCACCTTGGCACCTTCACTGGCTTCCTAAGCACTTGCAACTAGCACAACATTTGACATATTTACAGCATCTTCGCATCTAACACCTACAACATCTTCACATTTGACATTTGCACTTGAATTTCATGCTTTTTGGTTTTCTTGTCTTCTCGGAGTTGTGTTTGTAGGATGAAGCCTTAGAGGTAGTCATTCAAAGATGCATCTTATTGTAGCAGCAAGTCACCACATTGCTTTGATGTGCATTATTGGACTAGTTAAGCCACTCAAGAGTGCACTTCCATCCATCATCCTTATTACAACCTATGCACATTCACTCCATTATCCTAATATCCTCTTATCTTCCCCATACTCATGATTTCACATTCCTCATATGCATACACACTATGATGCATATGGCAGTCTCTTCACATCAACTGTAGAACCCATGGTTGATGTAACATAACTCGTCCTGTGGGGAGCCTCTGTTGCATGGTCAAAGCCTAGGTGGATGTAACATGAATCATCCCTGGGAAACAAAGCCCATCTTCTCGATGGCCAACTTGCAGCTAACATTCAGTAGTAAGCCAAACCCAAAAAAGGTTCGCCTCACAACATAGCAAAAAAAAAAAAGACAAGAAAGAAAAGAAAAGAAAAGGGGTATGGGAAAAAACACATCCTTAAGCACATTGACAACACTGCAGCTTCACAAATGGCCTAGCCTTAAATTGACTTTTTCTCTCTCATAAGCACTTCGATGAGAGCTCAACATTTCAGGGGCAAGCCCCTTCATGCCATGGTCACCATCAGCCATGCTGAATTTTCATCTTACATCATGATCCACTATTTGCATTTCATTCCCACAGTTTAAATTTCATCTCTCTAGCATTGCCTATGTCCCTTGTCCCCTAGCATAACCTTATTCCCATAACGCTCTTGAGCATGGTAAAATGACATCCGATCATGTGCTGACGAGTGATGTTGGTGACATGTCTACTATGGTGTTTTGTATTTCTTTATCGACGTCGCTCAGGCCACTCCTACAGATGTCAAGAAAGAGGGGCCATTGAAACACCACAAAATTTTAGGTCTCAACATCATGACTACAAATTTGACTAAGTGTCAGAACGATGGCACTTTCTGCATAGATGTTATGCTGCGTAGCATAGCATAGCATAGCACCCTGTTACGCTGTGTAGCATAGCACAGTGTAGCACACCTCTTACGTTGTGTAGCATAGTGTTGAAACACCACAAAATTTTGGGTCTTAACATCATGACTGAAAATTTGGCTAAGTGTCAAAATGATGGCACTTTCTGCACAGATGTTACACTACATAGCGTAGTGCAGCATGGCAGCTTGTTACGCTACGTAGCATAGTGCAGTGTAGCACCCTATTACGCTGTGTAGCATAGCACCCTGTTACGCTGTGTAGTGTAGCACAGCGTAGCACGCCTCTTACACTGTAGTGTAGTGCAGCGTAGCAACCATGTCTACTGCAGCATAGCACCTTATCTACTATAGCGTAGCACCCTATCCAGTGTTACAACTAGTGTCCCATGTTCCACACATAACATGGGAAAAGCATGGTCCCACCCACTACACCACCACATGGAACTTGATCCACATTTTGGGCTAACCCTAGTTCTATATATACCCTGGGAACCCAATAGTTACATTCCTAGATTGTTGGCATTCCCCAAGGGTTGGCATTCTTTAATTGCTGGCATCTCCCAGTGATTATGTTCCTAGACCATTGGCATTCCCCAAGGGTTAGCATTCTTTAATTGTTGGCATCTCGCAGCGGTTGCATTCCTGGAATGTTGGCATTCCCCAAGGATTGACATTCTTTAATTGTTACCATTTCCTAGCAGTTACATTCTTGAACCATTGGCATTCCCCAAGGGTTGGCATTCTTTAATTGTTGGCATCTCCCAACAGTTATGTTCCTGGACCATTGGCATTCCCCAAGGGTTGGAATTCTTTAATTGTTGGCATCTCCCAACAGTTACATTCTTGGACCGATTGGCATTCCTAAGTGGTTGACATTCCTTAGATGTAAGCCTTTTTAAGTACTTGGCATTTGGCATTTTGGCATCTAGGCATTGAGCTTCTTGGGTGAACAAGACCTAAAGCACACCACACTGGCAGAGAGGCAGAGTTGCACATCACGACCCACTACAGCCCTATTGTAGCCCTACAAAAAATTTCATAGTACATCGTGGTGGCCAACCTGGCAGGCATGGTTCATCACGACGAGCACCAGAATTCATGACCCAAAGCCACCAAGGCTATGACTGCGCTCTCACTATGCCTATGGTACACTGTGTATACCTTTGTGAATTAACCATGCTCCCTCTTTTGGGGCAGTGCATTGCTGTTCTCAAATTCTATTACATTTCTCTTTGGCATTTAATTTAATGTTTGTACTTTGTTAATGTTTCATACATATTTGCACATTCACGTCATTGTTGTTAGGCCGGGACATCCTGCTATGCTCTAGCCAAGCTAGACCCGATGCCCATGCATAACATAGTATAAACTCTTTTCACACACAATCATTTTAACATCATGTAAGTCATTGTTTGATCGACAAGACCATTTAGGGCACGTCGTTTCCATTTTCTCTAGCATGGCCCTCGCACAGATTCGGGGTTAGGATGTGCACTTGATAACCTCTCGGTGTTCCAGCCATCGACGTTTTCAAACACTACAGCTACATGATTTTAGGATGTGTATAGTAAGCTAGGAATAGATGCTCATCATCCTTAGGATATTTTAAGATTTATCTTCTTGTTATTAATTAGATTAAGTAATTTTCATACTTTTATAGAACTTAGCCTTAGCTGCATAACATCAATAATCATATGTCTTACTTTGGACTAAACCATACATGATAAAGCTGCTACTAGTCCAAGTGAGAAGACAACGACATGTGATCAATGCTTAACAATATAGATACCACACTAGTCTCATCCATGAAATTTGACTAGATTGCATGTGAATGCTTATGATTTGTATGGTTGGGCATAGGGGATACCCACTACTCATCAATACCTTTGGTCAAACCTTCAAAGATCACCTCAAGAGACATGTTTGTTATTACAACACATCCTTTCAGGTCTTAATTACAACTTTCCTTTTAGGTCTTATTAGAATAATCATTACATTTTTTATGAAGATACACCATCTTCATTATTTAATGGCACCATTTAGGAATGGGAACATTAAAAGGAGGCTAGGATGGAAACCATCCTAGATCAACCTCTTGGTCCTTACATCACTATTAAAGTGAAAAGGAAAAGCATAGCCTATAAATCATAAATTCATATGATAGACAAAGAACAAGAGTAGTTAGCTAAGGAGCTTGGAAAAACTAATCCTTTGTCACATTATATTCAAAATATTAGTATTACAACTCTTCAAAGTTATTCACCTAGATTTGTTCTTCCTAGTATAGGACCACTTAATCTTTCCTTAATCTCTATTCCTTTGGCTTACTATCTATTTCCTGCTAATAATGTTAGTCATTTTCATTCCATCTTCCAATCTTCCATTCCATCTTTTGAATATACATACTCTATTTCTCAACCCCTATCTACCATATCTTTTTTTAGTCCATTTTGCTTTCTACTTTTACTACTTCACTATTTTTTAGTATTTTCCAACCTATTAGTGTATCTTCTTTTCCTGTATACTCATCGAATTTAGTTTCGTTGGGTATATCCTTTCCTACTACTTTTGAACCTATTTATTTCATACAAGCATTTTTCTTTTACATCATCACCCAACATTATAACTCAGCTTTTTCTTTGTTCACCTAGAATAGATCAACAATTGTTAGTTTTACTTATTGAGTTATGTTTAATCTCTAAAGCATTGAAGAAAAAGTAGCTAAAGCATTAAACATACAAGAAAATTCTCTTATTTCCTTGCATTAGGTTCTAAGTAGTCATATAAGCTCTAATGTTCCCTTGCTAGTTCTTCCTAATGGAATTTCATTGTCATCTTTTGAAAATATTATAACAAAATAGGAAGCCCCATGAATCATATGTTTACGTTTAGAAATGAATCCATGCTTCTTGCCTCTTATCCTTATATCATGCTAAGATGTTTCTCTAACTCTCTTTTTGAAAAAGCTCTAGAATGGCGATGAAATGTTAATAAGGTGACTACATCAATGCATGCCCATCAACATATCCTTGTCAATGCATCTTAGGATGTGTTGATGTAGGTATGTCAAAGTTGACTTAGGAATTACCTATATAAATGCACATACCCCTCACATTTACAATGCCTTTTGGTCATTCTATTAGCTAAACTCTTGTAAATTCATCTTGTAGAAGTTAGAATATATTTCCCTCTAAGTTCCTATAGCATGGGTTCAAGTGATTATATGACATTTTATTCCAAGTGCACATGTACCTAGATACATTTACATGAGTCAAAATAAAATCAAGATTTTTCTATCCATTACAACACTTAGAATAACATAACTTTACTTTCTAGTAATTTAATTTACATGCAATTTACTTTCTTACTATTAAGTAATTAATATTATTGTTTGTAAGAAATATGAGTATGACCACTTCGAGTAGAATATATTAATACTTGGTAATCCTAGTAGTGGATACTTGGTATTCCCAATAATATATACTTGGTAACCCAATAGCATTAATATATATTCAGAATGTGTATGGAAAGTGGGGATAGATACTACAAATTTAGACTAGGTAGTTATTTTAGTAGTTAATCAGTTAGTTAATTTAAATATTTAATATTTATTTACTTAATCATTTTTTAGGTAGAGAAAATAATAAAAAGTATATAAACAAATATATTACACCTCAATCACACTTAACCACATGTACAGATTAATACAAGTGTTGATTAGGAAGATAATGATAAATGACTACCTATTTTACCATTTAGGAATATTGTCCACTTAAATAAATAAAGTCTATATAATTCAACTAGATTATGCATACATGCTAGTGATTTTTATGATTAGGTGTAGGGAATATGCATTGCTCATCATTGGTACCATTACTGAGGACTAGTTTAACTAAGTGTACTAAGTATTAGTAGACAACAAACTCATACAATGTTTTTTTAAGGAGAAAATAATGTATTATATTTTAGAAAAAATAATGACAATATTTTATTAGTGCACACTTTATTGAAACAGCTAAGATGAGTTCTTCAAATAGAAGTGATTCACCACCACTTATTGATGACTCCAACTAGTAGCATGATATATCCAAAAGGACTACTGGTGAGAAACCTTAATAGTTCAAAGTGGTCTACACACATTTGGATGTCTACTATATAGATTTAACTTTCATCATCCATTAGGATAAATAACTATGCTGGAGGGATTTGGAGGACAACATGTTATTACCTCTTAATTATTTAGTTCCCTCAATGCTCATGGAAAATCTTATGAGGCTGGGGCTTAAGTCATTAGGTCGAGATTATGAGGTAACAAACCATAGATCTAGAGACTAATAGCCAATGGATGTCCAAATTAAAAAAATATTAATGTATGAAGGCATGCTATGAAGTCTCTAAGGGTAAAAAGGTCCTAGTATCATTGTTTCTACAACCATCGAAAGAGGGTCTTGAATTTCTCTTATGGTAATCTCAACAACAAGATTCTTCTCCTTTTAGTGAGGAAGATACACTTCGCCAATAGTTACAATTAACCTTTGTGGATAACTAGGTTGAGGATAAAAAAAGATCTAGAACCAGAAGAACCCCAAGGCGAAGGCCTCCAAACCATTCCTCAAAAGAAAAAGAAAAGGAAAAATTAAACAACCATAGGAGAAGGACTAGTAGGCACCACTCTTCTAGCCCTCTACCTTCACCATATTTTTTATCATTAAAGTTTAATAGAAGGGACTAGGGCTAAGATGAAATGAGGAATGATCAAGATAGAGATGGAGATGACTAAAAATCCCATCAGAGTGATGGGAAAAGAGAGCATAGTCAACAACAAGAGGAAGAGAAGCATCATCAAGAATGAAATCATAGCAGGTTACATAATAGGATACGTGACCATAAATATAATGACTATGATGAACCGTTGCTAGCTACAAGGAGCATGATTAATATTTTAGAGGCTTTTTTGAATCCCTACTAGGCATCAAAGGTATAGTAGAATTAAATAGCTTGACATTATTCCTAAATTTGAAGAAGGATATAATGTTAACCTACAACATCATTTATAGGTCTTCCATGATGCCTGCACCTTGTAGAATATTAATAATGAGTGGTAAAAATGCAAACTATTTCCTAGGATACTTATCAAGGAAGCTAAAAGTTGGTACTGGTCCTTGGAACTAGAATCTATTCACAGGTGAAGTATGATGTTGAAGTTGTTTAATGATAAGTATCAAACATACTCTAGGATGTCCAACTTAAGGAAATAGATTCAAGGGAAAACACAAGATAATAATGAATTCTTGGATGAATAAATGGTAGAATACATTCATTAGTAGAAGGAGTATACAATTTGTATATACTTGGTATACAGTTGGAGTGGATACTTGGTATGCCTAGTAGTATATAGTTGGTAACCTAGTAGCATTAGTATATGTTCAAGATATGTATGGAAAATGGGGTGGATACTCTACATTTAGGCTAGTTAGTTATTTAAATAGTCAATTAGTTAGTTAATTTACATATTCAATATTTATTTACTTAATCATTTCATAAGTAGGGAAAATAATAAAAAGTATAAAAATAAATATCTTAAACCTCAAGCACACTTAACCATCCATACAAATTAATACAAGTGTTGACTGGGAAGGCAACGACTAACAACCACATATTTTACCATCTAGGAATATCAACCACTTAGATAAATAAAGTTCATGGAATTTGACTAGATTATACATACACACTAGTGATTCATATATTTAGGCCTAGGGAATACCCATTTCTCATAAAATGGTATATATTTCTTAACTCATGGGTCTATTACCTCTCTAGAGCAACTACTTGCATCTTTTATTGAACATTTTAAGTTCAATGATTCTCAAGGTATAAGTGTTATGTTCTTCATAGCCATCAAGTAGGCTCTAAATAAGCCTATTGACAAATTCATTTCTTGATGAACAATAACATAAAAAAAACCACCATATCATTTGGAGGAATGCCACATATATGATATCTTTGAAGTTGAAGTTATTGACTACATTCAAAAGACAATGACTTATTCTAAGACTCATTATCTAAATGATTCTTTCCTAGCTATTAGATGCATCAAATAAGTTGCTATTCAACATGATGACTACGAATTCCTATTAATCAAGAAATGAATTCATGAAATTTTCAAGGAGTTTCTTCTTTTTCTAAAGCACGAAAACAATTCTCTCTTAGTTGCTTCATATTTGGCTCAAAAACATAGAACTCAAAGAAATAGAAATAAATATAATAAGATACCTATAAAGTATTCTCTACTTATTAGCCATCATCTTAGAGATGACCATCTTAAGTGAAAGTAAGTTTCTAATTAAACTAGAGTGCATTATTGCTGCATTCAACTCATAGTCATGGATCCTTCTTAAAGATAAGAAGATGATCTCAAGGTTCTTAGGAGATATGATTATTGAAACTATTGTTACTACCATGAGATTATTGATCATGACATAGATAATTGTAGGAATTTGAAGGATGATATTCAAGATCTTGTAGATAAGGTCAAGATGGTAATGGAAATTGAGTCATCCACTATGCATTTAGATAATCAACAAATAAAATTAGTTTAGAATTCCTTGAGAGTTAGAAGACTTATTTCAACTTTTAATCCAGAATATAATGATCATAACTCCCTATCTAGAAAACCTTACATCATCCACTGGTCTAATTATAAACATCATCAGTAGTCTCTTTCAAAAAATAAAATAATCTTACATAATTTTTTGATCTAACTACAATACCATTCTATCAAAATCCAATCACTCTTCCTTATCTCCTTATCATATCCATGCTATTCCAAACAACAAAAACCCAACGACATCTCATACTATTACCCATCCTCATCATCCTACTTTCATCTAATTCAATAAAATTTTAAGTCTCAAAATATCCCATCACCCACTATATCCTAAGTGTTTAACTATCCATTTTTTTCATCTCAAGTAAGAATTCTTACCCATAGCTAACAAACCAATGAGTCATGATTAAGCAAGTAGAAGGAGAAATTTACTAAAACCTTCTAAAATATCAAAGAAGGTTTCTTTTTAGTGATAATAAAAAACTATTCCTTCAAGCATCTTTTCACCTTTATCTACTCCTATACAGCTAGTCATCGTGGCAATAGCCCCATGTTCATCTTAGTCTACAAATAATAAAGAAAATAACTTGTCCTTGTATGATCTCATATCAACCTCTAAAAAATATCATCTAATTTTATGTGATGTTCTTAAGAGAATTATGGTTCCAAGTGATATTCCAACTCAAATAGAGGCTATATCTTCCTTTCTTTAAGTCCCTTATTATGGATTTAATAGTCTAAACTTTCATGGTAAGAACATATAGATTAATTTGAAGACTAGGAATATTTGTGAGCTATCCCTTTGTGTCACCATCAAAGTACCACCTGATGCTTTAGTTTCATTGATACATATTGATGATAATGCCAAGTATAATGTAATTACATGGACTATTATTATGAATCTTACTCTCCATGATCAAGTAATTTTCAATAAAATCAATGCTAATCTCATTTCCCTTAATGACGCATGAGTAGAAGTTATATGTTGCATTAGGTTTCCATTCATAGTAGGTGATTCTATACAATCTAAGATCCTCTTTATGATTATTCATAAATGTCTTGATATCAATGGAATACTATAACATCCTTCACTAGTTCATCATCATGTAGTATCATCTCCCATGCATAAGGAGATCTACATTTCCTTCAATAGTCATGAGATAATTATCTCATCTAACATGTAAATTCCAAGTGTTTCTAGGTTATATCATGCAGCCCAACCTTATTAGTTTATTGGCGAACTATCTAATATCAAAATTGTACCTTTGGGTAAATCTATAGTTGCTTCATTTTCTAAAAATCCTACTATTACTACAAACTTGATAGACCTAAATGATGAGTTTATCTTTAAAACTAAGTTTGTTGATATAGACTTTGGAGAATTTGAGATATCTTCACATAAAGAGAAAGATTTCTCTTATTCTTTTCATTCAATTACTCAAAATTTTATTGCTAATGTAATAACGTTGGATGCATGAGCTTTGAAATGATTAACGATAATTATTTGCTACTTTTCCTAAGTGGTAGACATCTACTAATAATTGTCAAATACACTTCTATTTTCTCACTCTTATCATTTGCTATTATTAGACAATGATGGATGCTAAATGATCAATGTTAATGCTCTACATCATTTTCATAATCATAATGAGACAATGATGGTTTACAAAAAATGAACTTATAGAGCATCATAATGTTGATGTCACATGTCATTTATACTTGAATTTCTATGTTGAATATTTTAATCTTTTATTTGCTACTTTTTTCTAAGTGATGGACATCTAGTAGCACTTGTTAAAGTCATATTTAAGTTTTTTGTCAAGTATTTATTAATATCTTTTTATTATTCATGTATTATTAAAAGAAAATGTTAAGTGATAAGTGATTACTTAATGTTAACACATCAAGTCATTCTTATTAATGTCATAACATAGAGATGCTTAATTGGAAATGAAATAATCATAATCTTTATTACTCTTGAGTTTTTATAATTGGTGAACATCATAACATTTGATGTTACATGTTATTTCTTAAAACATCATTTACACTTGATGTTTTAAAAGGAATTAATCCCTTGTATTAAACATAAATGATGCATACAAAACTAATGTCCAAATAATAAAGCTTTGCTCATCTTATTTGTTGTTCCTAGAATCTTCTTCCTCTTCCTCCTCATTGATGTATATGGGAGTAGGCTCTATTTTTGGTTCTTAGTTGCTCTCTCTAGGATTTGCACAAAAAGTCATAGAAAATAGGTATTTAGTTTTGTTTTATCATTTCATCGGATAAAACAACATAACTTCCTAAAATCCTCATGCTTACCTTGTATTCCTTTATACATCTCTAATATTCTCTCTTTTATATTCTTAAAGTTCAAGTTGGTAGTATATAATGTGTCAAAAATCAAACTTGGAATCCTTAATAGAATAGTAGCTCATTCATTTTCATAGGCTCTCAATTCCTTTGTGATGATATCATCATCATCCTCTTCTTCTATGGGTGCCTATCGGGGATCACTTTGCTACTCCTATGGTGTGTGGTTTAATAAATAGACTTCTTATTTTCTTATTTACAAATGGGATTTTTTTCTCTTTCAAAAGCTTGATGCACTTTCTTTGGTACCACCACTTATTCATTTGATGCTTTTTATCCTAGATCTTCCATGCTATTGTTAGACTTTTCATGGAATGTATGATTGTTAGTGATGATCTCCTATGCTTCATTAAAGCCCTTTGAAATTCCATGGCTTTATTCTTTTCTCTCTCATATAGATATGGAGAAGGATTATGTATAATCATGTTTCTACCTCTTTTTTCAGCCTCTAGAATCTCCACTTAGTCAAAAAAACATTCATATTTGTCTTTTGTGCTTCTCTTCTTGTGCATTTGTTTCAAGAAGTCTAGAAGTATGACATTTGTATTGGCTTGTTTGATAGCTAATAATTTCATATCCTTGGCATAGTTCAGAGTTGTGCTCATTTTATCTACAATCATTTTTTCTACTACTATGTTCACATTTATTGATGGATCATGAAATGTCATCTAACTCTTATTCAACTTAACATTTGTTTCTACACAATAAATAGATTACTTACACTAATACTAGATATTATTATAATAATCATTTTTATATTAGTTACCCTCTCTTAGAGAGATCAAGTTTAACTTTCTCTCCATGTCTTCTGATAAACCCTCTAATATTAGTTTCTTGTCTTGATGTAAGCCCAAAGTTTCTTTTTCATCTTTGGAAAAGACAAAAAAATGGATTAATTTCTTTTGACATCTATAAAATGATGTATGATCTTTAATGGAACATCGAAATATACTTGTCATACAATATAAAGAGTTTTGAACTTATCACTTCTTTATTAACTTGCAAACCTTTGAATCACTCAAAACTAGTTTGCTAGCCAAAGGAGTGATGTCAACAAGATATTAAGGAGAAATATCCATTTTTGGTAGCTCATATGTTTCTCTCTCCTACCACTTCTACTCCTCCCAACCTATTTCATCAAGGTTTAAACCAAAGAAATTAGAAAAATAAGTTAAACTTTTTCTTGTTCCTTTCTTAGTTTTTCTCTGATGAAAGTAAGTGATTTAGAAAATATTACTCCTCTTTGCTCATATTTACCTTTTGACATTTGTGAATAGAAAGAATGCTAGAACATTGCTTCTTTACTTCATGTTCCAAAGCTCTCTTTTCTTAAGTAGCTTTTGAAAAGGAAGCAAAGTGTTAGTATCATGTTATATTGCATTGGCATCAAAACTAAAAATAATATCATATCATTAAGACTTCGTAAAGTGGTAAGAAGGTAAAGTACAAAATTATTTTCTCCTTTATCTTCTATTAGAAGATCTTTATCTTAGGGGTCTTCGAGGAGATGTCTTCATCCTATGAAAGAGGCTCCCTATTTTTGAAAGCTCTTTTCTTCTTAATAGTTCTAAATGTGCTTTCCAAACTTCTCTCTTTCCCTACTTGTGCATCTTCACTTATTTTCTTGTGTGGTTTCTAAATTCTTTAAGACATTGAAGAATTCACTTCTTCTTTGGTTTTTGTTACTAATGTCAAAGGACCATTATGTCTAATGAGCCGCGATATCGCGTACATGATATCACATCTGCAATATCGCAGCCCGCTATCATGTCTATAAATAAGAGGCAGCTTTCCCTTGTTCAATCATCTATATCTAGACCCTTAGCCAAACTATAGCAGTTTTACCATTCCAATGTTAGAATAATTTCCATGTGCCCACAGTAAGAGTCTCAAAGTGAATGGATCTTTATTCGAGAAAATTGTACATGAGCACACATTTGTGTATGGCAATAAAGATGAACTTTCTGATAAACCTTGCAGCATATGGACTAAGCTAAATAGGACTTAATTATTGTTAAATGTTTAAATGATTTCCTAGATAATTAATCTCTCTCAACCCTTGACTCTCCTAGTTAAGTGCATTCAAGAAGACCACTTCGAGCACGTGTGTAATGCTTGGTAACCCAGTAACGAGTAGCGTTTGGTAATCCTAGTAGTGTTGCACTAGTTCAGGGTGTGTGCAGCAAGTGAGAATGGATATTGGTGCTAGGATAATTAGAACTTAGTTAATGAATAGTTAATGAAATTTAGTCATTTATTCTCTTCACCTTTCCCCTCTTAGCATAGGCATTAAGAAGATAAAATTTATAAAAATCACATGCCTCAAACTTACTTAACCATACAACTGTGACAATACAGGTAAGTTTGGGAGAACAACGATTGGTTAACCTTAAGTGTTCCATTAGGGCACATAAGCACTTAGTCCTTGGACTTCGATTGGATCACATGTGAGATGCTCATATTCTTATGGTTGAGTGTAGGGGTATCTCGCGACTCATCATTGGCATCGTTGCCGAGGACTTAGTTGTTTGTGCACTATGTAGAACATAAGAGATCATTCATATCGTTAGGACGCTTAAATGAACCCTTAGGGTTGATCAAAAGAAAAATAAGATAATGGTAAATAGCATACCAAACAAGACTAAAATGTCTTCTTCTTCGCACAAAAGCACTTCACCACCTAGGAACAACACAAGAGACAGTCGACGGCATAACACACATAACCAAAATCAGCCAGTTCCTCAATAATTCCGTGTGGTATATATTCATCATGATGAGTATATACCTGAATTTACCTTTATGCTCCATCAAGAAGAACAACTATGTTGGAGAGATTTTGAGGGTAACATAGTGTTTCCTCCAGATCGAGCAGTCCCCAACATGCTCCTTCGTGCCCTTGCACGAATAGGCATGTCACAGTTATATGCATAATATGTTGCATGCAAGCACCAAGCAAGGGACTACCATCCCAAAGAAGCGCAACGTCAATGGGACTTGCAACAAGATAGATATTATACATTGTTGAAGGGCAAAAGACCCCATAACACTACACCTGTCTTAAGCAAAATTGAGGGTGGTGAACCTATTTCAATAGGTTCTCCAAAAAATGATGTTCCTCCTCCTAATGATGGTGAGGAGGTGGTGTATCAGAACCTTCACTCCACGATTCACAACCCTAGTTCTGATCTCCATGAACACCAATTTTTGAATGAGGGAACACAAACACATGATAAGGATGGACATTCTGATCATCATCACAATCGGGGCTGGGACCACCAAAGAGAAGGTAGGAAACATCATCATGGTGATGGTTCTCCTTCTTCTTCACCTTCATCGTCACATTCACCCTCTCCTTCAATATTAGGACGTATTCATAAAGAGCCTAACCATGAGGATAAAGGTAAACAAAGTGAGAAACCATGACGGGAGCGTCGAGAGCGAGGATGAGGGCACTCTAGGAAATCATAGCATAGAAGAAGGGAAAGTAGGGAACCACGTAGACATCACAGACGCTATGAGAGAAATGACCATGAAGAACCCCTACTTGCAACCCAAAGCATGTTATACATCACAAAGGCTATTAGAATTCCTACAAGGCACCAAAAAGATAGCAGGATCAAGAGGTTGGACATGAATAATATCCCATGATTTGAGGGGGGATACAACACTGATCCTCAGAACCACTTATAAGCATTTCACAGTGCATGTGCCTTTTAGAACATTAAGAACAAATGGAAAAAGCTAAATTTGTTTCCAAGGACACTAGTAAAAGAAGTGAAAAGCTAGTAACGGTCCTTAGAACCGGAATCCACTCGAAGGTGGAGTACGATGCTAGAACTGTTTAATGATAAGTATCAAATGTACTCCTGAGTGTCCAACCTACAAACAAAAATCCAAGGATGGAAGGAAGGAACTCATGAACCCTTGGACGCTGCCACGGGTTGATACTATGCACTGTTACATCATTGCCCAGGCCATGGTTACTCGCAACAGGATCAACTATGCCATCTCATAGATGGACTTAGGCACGAAACTAGGAGAACCCTTGGAACGTATGCCTGAGGGAGATTATCAGAGCTTAGGTCCCATCAGGTTCATAGATTGTTGGAGCAAGTAGCTAAGGAAGAAGGAGAGCTACGTAAGAGAGAAAGTGTGGAAGAGTACAACCACGATCCTTCCCTATGAAAAAGGGGAGTGAGATTCTATGAGGAGGAGGAAGAGTCACCACTTAAAGAGTTAGTGAATAGGAAAACCTTGCCACTCCAAAAATTAACAATAGAAGTGTCAACGAAGGTAGACAAAATGTGGGACTCCTTAGATAGTAGATTTGAAACTGTTCTCAAAATTGTAGAGGAGTCTAAGGAGCGAGGTAGTGACTATGATAAAAAGAAAAAGAGGGATTTGGACCATGCATGTAACAAAGGTAAGGGTAAAATGGCTATCACCGAAGAGGTTGTGGATTCAAATATAGACAATGATGGTGGATGTGAGATATGCCAGTATGACCATTCCAAGGGATGTCGCCTAATAATCTCACATCTGCAAGGGTCTGGGGTGTATGCACTTAACCCACAACTTAACAAACGACAAACACCCCAACGATTACCTTATCCCCAAGGTAACCCAAGGAAATTTCACCAACCATTAACATATTATCCAAGTGGAAATCCACCACAACCTATTGAGCAACACCAGTAGTGGAAATACCCACAGTCATGGGGGATGCCACCACCAAGGCAATAATACCCTTACCAACAACCAGATCCATATGGCTACTATGTGCAACAACCAATCTCTCCACGTGACTCGGTTGGTCACGTGACACCACAATGCTACTACCAAGCTTGGGAGTATTATAGGACTCCTTGTCCTAGGAGAGACACACCACATGCATACCATCCTCCAAATCCATTTGCAAATCTCACACTAATAGCTCCATTACCACCCGCTCTAGTAATGCAAGGCAAAACATCCCACTCAACCGTAGCAACGCAATGCTACAAGAGCTATAAACCTTCAACCCACTGCTGGTTCTAACAACCACAAAAAGAGAAGACCTTTCTTCAGAACCAATAGTCCAAACATGCTCTCACAACCACAAGCAGTTGAGCCTCCAAACACTTCTCCATCAAATAAGGCTTCGAAGCTGCCTTCAAACCAAAAAAAAAAAGCTCAACGTACACGGTTATGTTAACACATACCATTACTAACTGGATTAAGGAGGGCCACCTTCCCAGGAAATTCTCTGACCTTGGAAGCCCTTTAATTTATCTCCAAGTCACTAGGAATGAACCTTGTAGAGCTCTTTTGGACCTAGGTTCTAGAGTCAACTTGATATCGCAAGAAATGTATAAAGCCTAGAACCTTCCTCCACTAAAGAAGAGTAATATTTGCTTAGAGTTGGCTGACTAGTCCATCACTATTCCCTTGGGACTGGTGGAGGACATCGTTACCACTATGTGTGGTTGGTCATACCCAACTGATTTCATAGTGATACAAGTAAATAATGACAAAGGGGACTTCCCAATAATAATCGGAAGGGCATGGCTTAGTACCATAAATGCATGCTTAGGAATCCATGATCTTTCCCTACAAATATCTAAAAAAACACTTATGGGAAGATCGAGAAGAAGAAAGTTCCATGAACCACATACAATAATATAGGGTGTGATTGCGTACAAGAATGTGTTGGCACATTTTGGCCATTTCATGGAATAGAGATATGGGACGATTGAAACCATGGCTCAAGTCTGTAGAATTCTTTGATCATTGCTTAACCCTACTGAAGATGTTCACCTTCTTCCAGTCCGTCTCTTTTGTGGATATTCTAGAGGTCTGTCTAACTCTCATTTGGAACATGCTGTAAGGTGGATTAAGTATACTAGAGTATTGTCCTCAAAGCAACATCATTGGTTGTCTACATCATCAACTAAAGCATTCCTTGCATGGAGTCCTTAAGGAGGAAAG
>MNCI01017329.1:4633-15823 GCA_015680685.1 Gnetum montanum
AAGATGATCCGGAGAAAGGTCAAGTAACGACTGAGCCCATGGTCATTACCATTCAGGTTAGCCAATACCGGATCCGGAGGGTACACGTGGATGATGGTGCAGCTGCTAACGTCGTTCCCTATTCCATCGTGGATAGGTTGGGATTGGTTGACCAAATTACTCCCACAACAACAACTTGCGTGAAATCGTTCAACGGAGCACAGGTTCAAGTCAAGGGGACGGTGCGTATTGAGTTTGTGGCGGGGGGTCAATTCCCAACGGAAGCCACATTCTTAGTCGTCAAGGAGATGCCCGGCTTCAACTTAATCTTAGGGAGGTCGTGGTTAGCCCAGCTGAGGGCGATTTTTTCACCGATACATCAAGAGATACACCTGCCCTACGCCAGAGGGGAGGTTGTCATACGCGGTGACGAGGTCACCCCCAAGACCGTTAACAACATTGAAGAAGAACGGGGTTCGGAGATCGAAGCAACTGATGATTAGTCCTATCTCCAAGCCCCTAAACAGAACGACAACAATGCCGATGGTCTAGCCTGGGCCGACTTGCCATTTCCGGATGACAGCGTAGAGGAGACAAACCACAAGCCTCCTCGCCCTTACGCAGCGCTCAACGTGAAGGCCATTATGAGACAATTGCGTATCGACGATTGAACAATGGTCTTCTGCATGTAACACTATTCACGTGTAAGTTAGCACACTCGTTTAGCAACTTCTTTTGTTTGTTTCAACATGCTTTTACGCTATATTTGCTTTCTGGGTTTACATTTTTCACCTATTGCGTGTTCTATCGTACTCGCGTTAGCTACGCTTTCTCATTCCTTTACGCAGCCGACCCGCAATGGCCTTAAACTAGCTAGTTTATGCAGATTCGTATGCCGGCCTGCAATGGCCTTAAACTAGCTAGTTTATGCAGATTCCTATGCCGGCCCGCAATGGCCTTAAACTAGTAGCTAGTTTACATAAACTCATATGCCGGCCCGCAATGGCCTTAAACTAGTAGCTAATTTACGCAGTCGGCCCGCAACGGCCTTAAACTAGTTATACAAAGTTAACCCATTCACACCGTTGTATGCAGTTACGCAGCTAGCCCGCAATGGCCTTAAACTAGCTAATTTACGCAAATTCATATGTCGGCCTGTAATGGCCTTAAACGAATAGCAACTTTACGCATCTGGCCCGCAATGGCCTTAAACTAGCTAATTTACGCAAACTCGCAGTCGGCCCGCAATGGCCTTAAACTAGTAGCTAATTTACGCAGTCAGACCGCAATGGCCTTAAACTAGTTGTCTACAATCCTCATTTACACTCACATTATTTTACGCACTTATGCAGGATTATATTCTGTTATGTGCAAACTTGCAGTCGGCCCGCAATGGCCTTAAACTAGTGGCTAATTTATGCAAACTCGCACTTGGCCCGCAATGGCCTTAAACTAGTAGCTAATTTACGCAAACTCGTGTGTTGGCCTGCAATGGCCTTAAACTAGTAGTCCAGAGTTATCTACAATCACCATTTACGCTTCCGGCCCGCAATGGATTTAAACTAAGAATTACGCACTATCATTATCACTCAGGTGAACTTTTCAATAGTTACATTCGTATTCTATAGACGAAACACATAAAAAAATATATGTGATTCATATTCAACGCATCCACCAAGTTTTATAACATGCCTTTCTATTCATTTGTAACATGATACTACATCAACATTAACAAAATTTTGCGTAAAAAAATAATTACGCATCCCCCCTACTGCCACTATCGCCGGTATCTTTTAACTCCGAATCCAGCCCCAAAAGGTCGTCCTCCAATGGGCCATCGTTTCTGGGAATTATTCCTTCATGAAAGATTGCCTCTTCACGAGGCTCTCGCTCTGATACTAGCTCCATAGGAAGACGCTCTTCATCGTTTCGTTCCACTTCTGCTTCCACTATTTCTTCTCCCAGCCCTTCAGCTGGCGTACTTTCTATACCTTCTTCCGGTACCTAAAACCAAATAACATCAAATTAGAATAGACGATGCTAGTTAGGAAAGGCTCCAACTAAGCCATACGTAAACTTACTCGCGAAGGCCCTGCTTCCGCAGCAAAGGGAAGCTTATCCAGACCAGCCTCCAAACGCTGCATGATCTCGTCCTCTGTCAAGTCTGGCCACACATCCTCGCCCGAAGCTGCCCCAGCTTTCACCTTCCCTTTCTCCACGCTACTCCAGGAGGGTGGATCTGGGAAGAAAGTAGGGATCGTAGCCTAATTTCCAGGGAAAACCATTGCTCTATCTGAGGACGCAGTTACGGTCACCTGCTCTTTGAACTTCTTGAAAGCTTCAGACGCTCCAATGGTGTCCACGAAGACCTCCAGGGATCGAGCTTTAACAGCGGAATCGCAGTAGCATTTTCTATAAGCGGCGCTTTCCCTTTTGTATACGTACTTGTGGTCTTTCTCCTTCTGCCCTCATTCCTGTACATTGGCGCAGTATTCCCTCCAGTCCTGGCTTTTCTAAGCTAGGAGCTCAATTTGCATCCTTTGCTCTACTAACGCCCGACTAGTCTGAACGTTGTTCTTGATGGCTATCCAATAACAGGAGTGATCAATAACGGCGGTACGCCAGTCTTCGTCCCCCATCACTCGAGCCTGTAGGAATTCCTACCGCGCCCTTAGGTCCTCGACTTCCTTGGTCAAGGATTCAACCCTCTCCTCCGACCGTTGCAGCCTTTTCCATTGGCCTTCATTAACATTCCTACTTTCCCATACAGAGCGTGTCGAGCGTAACGCACATTTACGCATTTCCTCATAAATGTGGCGTGGCACGACTACCCCATTAGTTGGGGGCTCCGCTGTGTCCAGATCAATGGGCTCCGTGGGATCCCATCAAAGGTGAGCTCCTGACAGAAAAAAAACATCAATACGGATGACACATTACTAAGACATCATGTTGCAACTTCGTTAACTTACCAGCGCCAGGTTCAACGCGTTCCATACGCTCGATCATGTCGCTGACGACGCCTTCCATGAAGGCAAATTTATCGGGGAAGTCTCTCCACATTTTGCTAACAGCAGCAGACGTTGAGGCATCTTCTTCCTCTATAGTATAATTTGGTTAGACATTCCCTCCATCAACACATTTTTCAAACACGCTAACGCACTCATTACCTCTGCCGGTGACAGTGGCGATTTCATCGACATCACCCGTATCCTTTTCCCTTTCACGCATTAGAGTCTGCGTGTCACTGGTTCCAGTAGCTAGGGCCTCCTCACGCACTCCAGTCTGTACGCGGCTTCCGCTAACAGCTGGGGCAACCTCACGCACTAGAACCTGCACATGGCTCGTATCAACAGTCGGGGCCTCTTCTTCCAAAATTGAGGCCCCCTCCCCACGGCTCAGTACCATCGCCCCTGTCTCAGGGGTCAATTGCCCTATCATTTTTGCTGCTTACACCACCATACGTTAGCATATAATTCCAGATCATCTAAGTAAAGCATTGCGTATACAACCTTTTCACACTTACCCGGCGGAGGTTTATTCAGCTGCACCTTGAGCCCAACAGTGTGGCCTACATCACCCCCAGGGGCATCAGCTAGGCGGAGCCTCTTCAGCCGAGCTGCCGGTTCCACAATTTTCCTCTGCCAGACGTTTCCCCCGCGAGGCGTCGCCAGTATAGGTAGGCATTATCCTGCCTACGCTGTCGAGACCTCGCGCCCGGGGCGCCGTCAAGCCTTTAGTCGTTACAGACAACTACTCCCCGATCCCTTCCAGTGGATCCCGCCCCCAGGTAGTGTTGAGAATGTGGTCGATCCAGGGTCTGGAGAGCTGGTCTCGGTCTTGCTGTACCCAGACCCCATTCCTCTGAACGACCAGAAACTCAGCAAACCGCCGGAGGCAAGCTATGAAAAAGGCGTAATGCACATTGAAACGAGACTCGAGCTTCTCCCAAAGCTTGACCATTTCACTGCGCAGTCCCTTGGCAAGGTGGCTTGCCCAATCAAACCGGGCTCCCTCCTCTAGGACCTCTCGCATGATACGGGTTTGTTCTACCAAAAAGAACCTTGCCTGCGGGAGGGTTTTGGGAAAGGTCCAGGCTCGAAAAAGGGGATAAAGTGTTTTGGCGGTCCCCATCTCGAATTTTTCACAAGGAAACCCCTTGGTCTCCTTAGGAATCCTCGCCCACTCCTTCAAAAATTCCTCGACTCTGGCACTCCTCTTGGTCTTCACTTTTACAGGAAGGCCGCTCGAGGGCACGCCAAACAGGTCCGAGAAGAGCTGAGCGTTAATGTCAAAATTTACGCGCATGTTATGCACGCGCGTGCTAAAACGATCTGCCTTCTCGCTGAAGTAGTTGACTAAAGCGATCATTTCGCTGGCGGGGACGTCAGGGGTCGCAGCCAAAAACAGGTGCATTAGCCCTGCGGCCTGGATCTTGCTGGTCACTGCAACTAGGGCTGCCGAATGGCCGAGCCAACGCTGTACCTCCTTAATATCCCCGTAACGAAAGAGAACATCCCTCGCCTTGCGGCCGGAAATCGTAAGGGTAATCTCCCGGGATTCCCTAACTGAAAGGCATGAAACGCAAGTTAAACAGAAACACGATTATATAACGTCCGTGACTCACTACACGCATAACATTAGAACACGCAGTGGCCTTATTGGGGCCAAACAGCAATGGAAATGGTGGGAGTTCCCTCTCCACATCCTTGACGGTGAGAGGCGGATCCAAGGTCCAGTCCTCGTGCAGCCACCCGAGTTCCCAACAATTCTTAAAAGGGTGCTCATAGCGGGTGTGATACTCGCGCATCTCATGGCCAATTTGCCCGATAACATCGGCACGCACGTTGTTGGTCGCGGTAAACGCCATTATTGCCGTTTCGGCCCAGGCCAACGTATTGCCATCACCAATTAGCTGGTTGTCATGTATAAAAAACCTGTACCATACAGCCTAAGCTTAACATACACTTTGTGCATAGACTTCTCTTATCCTTCACATCAATAACAGACGTTATAACAAAATAGGAATAATACAGTTAGCCAAATCTGCTTACCCGCTTGCGTAGTACACCGTGCCTTGTGGGTTCTGGAAGTACGTCAACACATGGCGGGCCACGAACAGCGTGTTATATGCATGATAACAGTTGAAACGGGCCATGCCCCAGATCCAGTGTAAGCTTCGCAGACCGCGGGCGCTGAGCACTTGGTCCTCGGGATAACCTGTGTCGATGGCTCCGTCTGTCAGGTAAGCCAGAATCCCCTACGCCAACCCCGCCAATAGGTGCTCCAAAATGGCACCGGCAACATCCCCGGTCACGTTAGACCAGACAATGATGCTGACGTTGCGCAGCAGAAACTGCAGAAACTCCAGCGCCCCCTTTCGGAACCATATGACCTTTCCCTGCACTCGTGTGTGAGGAGGAGGGACATTGGGGACAATAGGGTTTATCCAGCACAAAACCCTAATGAGGTCTAGCACAATCAGGATGGGCTTTAGCGTGACACTATATAGAAAAGCCAGAGCGTATATTAACAGCTACATTTGCATTTGCACAACTAACACAGAAAACTTATAAAACGCGCCCAGGCCGAAATCGCCCAAACCCTTGCGACAACACAAGGTTCGTCCCTGACAATGGCGATAAACACAACCCTTTCAAACCCTCGCTTTAGCCCGAGGTACATAACTCAAAATCGACATGCACGCAATTGAAAATATACCACGAATAGTAGCCATAAAAACGAATGTAAGGAACGACTAACCGGTTCAACGGTGTAGGGTCACGAACATCGATCAGAGCCTGCGAAACACGGTCCAGAGTTGCTTGCATTTCGTCGATTTTGGCCAGTTTTGCGTTCTTCTTCTTCGTCTTCGGTGCCATTGCGACGATTTCAGAATTTCTGCACAGCCTAACGCTTGCAAAGCTTCGCAAGATTCCACGCCCTAACTCTCTGCTCTTCCGATTCTCAGCGACAGTTACGAATTTGAATTCTCGATAGCCAACAGCCAGTTCTCATCGAAGAATTACTTACTTATACGCGAGGATCACCGACTTGATATCAGAATTAAGCGGAACTTTCTTGAAACGGAATCCGCAAACCTAGACATTAATGCGGCCGATATCGCACGCGCCACTGTCTGAAATGACGTTAAACTACCACATCTTATCGCCTCGTAATCGGGTTACATTGATTACAGCTTGTCTATAATATTCAAAATTCTGTTAGCCTTCCACGTTCGGCGACATCACGTCACTTGTCTCCTAACCATTTACGCACTTGCCGGTTTTGCAGGACAGACGGAGAATGGACGTCACAGTTTCAGCACCCTTAGTTTTGACAGGCCCATATGGGAACTTAATTAGACAGTTTGACTCCACACTAGTAGACGTTAACCTCCCTTTAGAAAGCGTAACCATAGCTGCATCGGAGACGTCCCCAGAATGGCCATAACAGTCAACGCGCACGCTAGACCTGGAGGATAGAGACATAACCGAGGACCCCCTCAATGAGGTCCCTATCGTTACGCATAAGGGTGAGACTAAAACGCTCAAAGTCAGTTCTTTGTTAGACGAAAAAACGAACAACGCAATAAAACGGGTCCTGTAAGACAACATTACTATCTTTGCATGGTCATACAAGGATATGCCTGGGTTAGATCCTAGGTTAATCCAACATAACATTATCCTAGACCCACAGATTAAAGCGGTTAGGCAAAAGGCACGCAAAATCAAACCAGAGATCGCGCTAGCAGTGCGTGATGAAATCACCAAGCTATACTAGGCTGGTTTCATCCGCGCGGTTGATTACTCAAACTGGGTATCCAACATTGTGGTCGTGCCGAAGAAAACCGGGAGCATACGCATATGCATAGACTTCTGGGATTTGAACAAGGCCACAATCAAGGATAACTTCCCACTGCCGAGTATTGACCAGCTAGTGGATACAACAGCTGGGCATGCGCTTTTGGCCTTCATGGATGGCTTTTCAGGCTATAACCAGATTCGCATTAACCCAGAACACCAACTGACCACGACGTTCATGACACCCTGGGGCACCTTTTGCTACACCATGATGCCTTTTGGTCTGAAGAACGCCGGAGCAACGTACCAACGGGCCATGACATACATCTTCAGTGATTACCTCCTAGGAAGGCTGAATGATTATGTAGACGACATAGCTATGAAATCTTTGAAGTCGGAAGATCATTCGGGGGACCTGGATTTAGTCCTTAAAAGATGTTCCACACACGAGCTCCGGCTTAACCCAAAGAAGTGCGTATTCGGAGTCAAAACCGGACGCATGCTGGGGTTTGTGGTATCGGAAACCGGCATACGAGTTGACCCTGATAAGGTCAAAGCCATTGTCGAGTTAACACCTCCCACAGACCTCAAGCAATTACGCGGGTTGCAGGGATGCTTACAGTTTATACGCCGGTTCATTTCGAGGTTAACCGACAAGTTACACCCTATGCAACACTTGCTGAAAAAGGGGGTTAATTTCGAATGGACCGACGATTGCCAGCGTGCGTTTGACAGTTTAAAACAAGAACTGCAACATTTGCCGACGATTTTCCCACCACAAAGGGATTCACCTTTTTTCATTTACCTCGCAACTTCGGACGTAGCAATAGCAGCGTTGCTTTGTCAAAAGACACATGATGGGTCGGAAATGCCCATCTACTACTTGAGCCACGCTCTATGTGTGTACGAGACGAGATACAATGACATCGAGCGTAATTGCTTAGCGTTAGCTTTTACGCTTAAGAAATGTAGGCATTATCTTTTTCGTAGTCAAGTTAACGTCATCTGTAAAAACAACATCCTTAGAGCCATTACGCACAGCTTATACGAGAGTAGTAAAATAGCTCACTAGAAGGCTATCACGGCGGAATTCAATCTGCACTATATTGGCCAATCATCCACGAAGGGCCAAGCGATAGCTGACCAGTTAATAACTTCACCGATTAACAATCACGCAACCATAGAGCCAGAGTTCCCAGACGAACATGTACATACGCTAAGCCCTGTCTCAATAGGTCTCGAAGCAACATTGTACTTCGATGGAGCTTCAACTGCCAAAGGAGGTAGTGCTGCCACTGTTCTTACGCTATCGCCTAAGGATGTGCGTCTACACGCTTATTGATTGACCTTCCCTTGTACGAACAATGTGGCAAAGTACGAGGGGCTCCTCAGGGGGTTACTAACTGCAGGTGAACTCGATGTTCAACACCTGGCGGTTAGGGGTGATTCGATGCTTGTCATAAGTCAAATCACTGAAGTCTACGCCTGCAAGGCTGTACATTTGTAGCCCTACTGTGATCAGGCTAAAGATCTTCTGAGGCGATTTACGACCTTCGATGCCCAACACGTCCCACGGACTGACAACACGCTGGCCGACGCACTGGCCACTCTGGCTTTACACGTGCCTTCACACCTATTTAACACCTACCCTGTATTGATTCAGACTACGCAGACCCTATCATTCAGACGGCGCAAATCTCCTCTCTTATCGAGGAAAGCACGCCTGAATGGTACGATAATATCAAAACTTATCTTTTACAAGGTGAGCCACCACCTGCATTAACGCGCACACAGAAAGACGCAATCTGTAAGTGGGCTAGGCAATACGTCATCATCGGAGACAGCACTCTCTGTAGACGCTCCTTTGATGGCGTGTTGCTTACCTGCGTTGACAAAGACCAAGCGCAACACATAGTCGGCAAAGTTCACGAGGGACTGTGTGGCGGCCACGTAGCACCAAGGGCTATGGTCCTAAAAATCCGACGCTTATGATACTACTGGCCACACATGGAACGGGACTGCCTGACAAAGGTTAAAACTTGTGACACGTGTCAGCGTCATGCAAACCTCATTCACGTGTCGCCCACAGAATTGCATACAATGTAGATAACCTGGTCGTTTCAATGATGGGGACTGGACATCATAGGACCCATCACGCCAAAATCTTCTGCAAGGCATAGCTTCATAATTACCGCTACTGAGTACTTTATGAAGTGGGTAGAAGCTGTCCCCCTGTGGAAAATCACATCCCAACAGGTTTGCCATTTTATCTTGGACAACATAGTAACCAGATTTGGTCTCCCAATGACTATTGTGACCGACAATGGGCCACAGTTTAGCAGCGCGGATACCAAATCCCTCTGTGACAACCTAGGCATTAGACAGTCTTTTTCCTCTCCCTATTACCCGCAGGTGAATGGTCAAGCTGAAGCATCAAATAGAATAGTCATCAATCTGCTCAAGAAAATGCTCGACGGCAACAAAAGGCGGTGGCACGAACAGATCCTCTATGTGCTATGGGCGTATCGTACTACGTGTAGGACAGCTACAGGTAGTACACCCTATAGCCTGGTTTACGGATCTGAAGCAGTGCTACCTCTTGAATTGCAAATTCCTTCTCTGAGAATGGTCCTCTCCACCATTATAAATGAGGCTCAACACGCCGAGGCTCGGATAATGGATCTAGATTCAGTGGAAGAGAAGCGGATTCAGGCTCTTGATACAATTGAAAAATATCAGGACAAACAGCGCCACAAACATTGCCACAACCTTCAACAGCGCCCGATCAAGAAAGGAGATCTTGTTCTCAAGGCTGTGCGTGAACCAGTAGGCAAGTTCTCTGCAAACTGGGAAGGCCCTTTCTTGGTGGTTGACGCGTATGGCAACGAAGCGTTCAAATTAGCAGACGCCAATGGCAACGAATTAACAAACCCTGTAAATCATGTATACTTGAAGCGGTATTTTATCTAGCAGCATCTACGGTGTCGACAGCAGGTATCATAGTACTCGTCCGCTACGACGTAAAATTGGCACCCATTGTCCGCTACGACGTAAAACTGGCACCCATCGTCCACTACGACGTAAAACTAGCACTGATCGTCCGCTACGACATAAAACTGGCATGCCTTGCACGCGTCCGCCACGATGCTAAACTGGCAAGTGGCAACCGTCCGCTACAACGTAAAACTGGCAGTGTTGTACAGGTCCGCCAAGACAAAAAACTGGCATCTTTTGCATGCGTCTGCCACGACGCTAAACTGGCACAGGTAAATAGCCGTCTGCTAAGACGTAAAACCAGCACAGATCTGTCCCTGGGTCATGACATAAAACTGACATCCACAGCACGGTCTGCTGAGACCATAAACCAGCCTTACCGCCGTCCGCTACAACGTGAAACTAGCGCCTCTCGGTCTGCCCAGACTTTAAACTGGGACCATGGTCTACTGAGACTTAAAACCAGTAATGGCAGTCTACCAGGACTTAAAACTGGGGTGTACAAATCGTTGCCATGTCCAAGCGAGCGTGATCATTCTTGTACAGCTGCACAACAGACGAGGTGGGATACTGGAACAGTCCCAGTGTCGCCACCCCGCTAGCATCCTACTGATTCCTCGGATAAGCAAAGAGGCATCTTACTGATCCCTCGGAGATGCCGCCATCGCACCCGCCGCAGTGGTGGTACCTCTGAGAGTTTAGCCTCGCTAGTCGGAGCCCCGACGAAATCCTCGACGGCCACAGCCCTGGGAATCTTTGCCAATCATCGCTATCGGATGCCAGCCTCTTAGATTCATCTGGCCGGTTCCTGGTGCAGCCAGTTAGCTGCACTGTGTCTGATGCCTTTTTGGCGAAGATATGCAACGCCGAATCATCAGGATTGGCGGCTCCGCCCGCGTGCTCCAGCTCCTTCTTTACAGCCCATGTATCTAACATCAGACAGCGTTGGTTTCAAGAACCTTGCCTTTGGTTCATGAGCAATGGTGTCCTCTGTTTTCTTTTGTGGTTGCAGGTTACTTGCCTTGGAGGATGTCGTCCAAAGGTGCGTTCCATCTGAGCGGTGAAGTACAACAGCGTGTTGAAATGGCTGCTCAAGTTTGCCCGACCACGTAGCTCTGCATGTCTATCCCTTGCACAATTCGACCCTTAACTTTTGTTTCCTTCATCCCCACCACCCAGTTTCCATATGCAAGTATTCATTTGCCGCACTCACGTTAGCAGAGACATCGCAAAAAGTGATGCGCAACGCTCCTTTTGCACGCATTCCTGCAATAATCGGTAACAGAGAAACCTCAGGCTGACGCGCTACGCTCATCTGAAAGCATTCCTGTTGACCGCGTATTTCATACCCCTACCATCTATAACGCATTTTGCATTTTCCCCGAACCTATTTCCAGCTATATCCCTCTATCTCCCA
>MNCI01017329.1:26427-41626 GCA_015680685.1 Gnetum montanum
GGAAAGGTCAAGAAGAAGAAAGTTCCATGCATCGCATATAGTGACACAGGGTGTAATTGTGTGTAGAGGTCATGGTTTGTGCAAAGTTTAGCATTTCCTGCATTCAATTAGTGTGCACAAGTGATTAACATACAAAGATGCCTATATGCAACAGCCACACAATAGGAAGACACCCAACTGAGTGTTTGACTTGTGCTTACATTGATAGCATAGATGCATTAGAGCAAGTCCACCACCAACTTCCAAGTCTTAACCTTGAAAATATCAACTGGTAAAAGTTGAAAATCCTTGAGAAATTTAAGTAGGAGCCCCTCAAGTTGAAACCATTACCCACTGGTATGGAAAACATATTCCTTAAAAACAGAAAATTGGTAATTATCAACACTAAGTTTGCTCCTCAACAAAAAGAAGAACTACTAAAGGTAATAAATAAATGGTTGGAAGCCTTCGCTTGGTCATATCCTTAATTAATTGGAATAGATCCTCGAATATGCCAGCATAGAATTTACACTGACCCCTCCATGAAGCCTCAAAGACAATCGTAGAGGCAATTGAGCCCTAAGCTGAAGCAAGTAGTTAAAGAAGAAATCAAACAGCTTCTCAAGGTTGGGTTCATATACCCCATTACTAATAGCGAATGGGTTAGCCCCTTAGTTATTGTGCCTAAAAAGGGAGGCAATTGGAGGGTATGCATAGATTTTAGGCTACTAAATATGGCAACATTCAAAGATCACTTTCCATTGCCATTTGTCGACCAAGTCTTAGACAACATGGCAGGGCATCGCTATTACAGTTTTCTGGATGGATATAGTGAATATAACCAAATATAAATAGCCCTAGAAGACCAAGCCAGGACTACATTCACCAGTCCTTGGGAAACGTTCGCATACAAACAGATGTTATTTGGCTCATGCAATGCCCTTGCAACATTTCAATGACTAGTTCTAAGCATATTCCAACAGTAGATAGGGAATGGCGTGGAGGTCTTTATGGACAACTTCTCCACTTATGGAGCAAACTTTGATCAAGCCTTGGACCAATTGGAGTAAGTGTTTAAAAGATGTATAGAAACCAATTTGAGGCTCAACTAGCAGAAAAGCCATTTGATTGTCCAAGAAGGCGTAGTACTAGGAAATAAAATCTCACACACAGGGATAGAGGTAGACCCTGAGAAAATCAAATTTATCCAAGGAATTACCTGTCAACTAGAAACTATCAAAGATATTCAGTCATTCCTTGGACATACTGGCTACTATAGGAGATTTATTGAGAACTTTTCAAAGGTTGCCAAACCATTGGTGGAATTAACGAAAAAGGACGTACCTTTCGAGTGAACCAGGGAATGTGAATTAGCTTTCCAAACTCTAAAATGGAAGCTAGTAGAAACACCCATTCTACAGCTCCTGACTAGTCTAAACCATTCCATATCATGACTAACGCATCCAACTATGCTTTAGAAGCTGTACTTACACAGTTAGATGACCAGAAGTGTCCTTATTACATCCACTGTGCAAGTAGAAGTATCACTGGTGCACAACTTAACTACACTACCACAGAGAAAGAATTAATGGTTGTAGTGTTTGCACTAGAAAAGTTTAGACACTATGTATTGGGATATAAAGTATATATACATATAGATCATACTGTAATCCGGTTCCTCATGAATAAGCCAATGATAAGCCCTCATATCATACAATGACTTGTAATTTTACAAGAGTTCGATTTAATGATGATCGATTGCAAGGGCACCAAGAATGTAGTTGCTAATCATTTATCTCGGTTGCGATGGGACAATAAAGAGGATGAGTATCCAATTTTTGATCATTTCCCTGATGAATTCCTCTTTGTCAGTGTAGTGAATAATTAATCACCCATGGAGACAAACTGGTACAGTAGCATTATTACCTATCTCCTCACCCAAAAAACACGTAAGAGTTAAACCTTAAGAAGAAATAATAGTTTCTTCACTGAGCCAAGTACTTTATGGAGATCAATGGATAATTTTACAAAGTATGTCCCGATGGCTTAGTTTGATGGTGTGTTCCTGATATAGTTCTCCAAGACGCTCATGAGGGTCCTTGTGGGGGTCATTATGCTGGGAGAAGAATGGCCATCAAGATCTTGCTTGCAAAATATTATTGGCCTACATTATTTTGGGATGCCCATTGTTTCATCTAATCTTGTGAGTGTTGTCAACATGATGGGGGAATGACTACTAGAATGGAGGGTTCACAATAATGGATTCAACCGTTAGAACTCTTTAACATTTGGGGAATTGATTTTATTGGGTCGATTACACCAATGTCCAATGGAAAAGCTTATATTATTGTTACCGTTGATTACTTAACAAAATTGGCTAAAGAAGTTGCTATTAAAGATTATACATCATCTACAGCTACACGATTTGTTCAATAAAAAATCATAAATAGGTTTGGTGTGCCATGTGCACTTATTTCAGACAATGATACACACTTCATAGGTGCAAATTTTCTAAAATTAATGCAACACTTAGGGGTTGAGCATAAATTGACTACACCATACCATCCCCAAGCAAACGGTGAAGTAGAAGTCACCAACAGGGAGATTATGAAGATATTAACAGGAACCATTAGCAAGTTTAGGCAATATTGGAGCACTAAACTGAATGATGCTCTTTGGGCATACTACTCCACATGGAAACTCCCTATAGGATACTCTCCCTATGAGTTAGTGTATGATAAATTACCAATGCTTCCCATTCAAACTGAACTCCATACACTATCCATGGCATGTGACCTCAACCTTGACCTTGATCTAGCACAGAAATAATGGTTAGTAACTCTTAACTTGCTAGATGAAAATTGATTAGCTACCCTATCATCTAACAAATTGCACAAGGCCTTCAATAAACAACGTCATGACCTAAGAATTAGGAAAGTTAAATATCAGCTAGGAGATAAGGTTCTCTACTGGAATCCCACACATGTGCCACAAGGTACTAAATTTCAAACACTGTGGGAAGGACCTTAGATTATTTATGCAACTTTTCCTTTTGGGGCCATGACAATATACAAACCTGAGAGCCCAGATTATAAATTGTTGGTTAATGTGCAATAAACCAAATCTTTCTAGGAGCTTAGGACAGCCAGTACACATGCTACCTCTCTTAATGGACAACCCTGCTCACTATTTCAGAATTCCTCCTTCCAAATTAGTCGTAGGGGAAATGGCCACCTATGTGAACCATTCTAGGCCCTCAGTTCTTTTTGAATTTTTTTTTACACATTTTTTTTACACATTCTTTCAACTTTTCTCATTTTTGTTTTACACCATCGTTCATGTTTTTATTATTTCTTTGTTTGCTTGATTTACTTTTATTCATCATCTAATAAGTGTTCATGATGGTGGATTGAATTATATCATATTGATTGCTAACGTTTGGTCTTTACCTTGGAATTATGATGCTAATATTAAGGTATGGTTTTTTTGGTAAAACAGGTAATGAATCCATGCCATCCACTCATCCGTACAACTCTATGGTCTCCTTTGGCTTGGAACTATATAGTCCCCTTTTTCTAAGTAAACTTGTTAGTGAATTAGTGGCTGGGTATTTTTCAAACCACGGAAAGACTCAAAGGATGAAAAGGGTATGACTTCAAGGGGATTTGATGCATTGGTGCTGGCCATTCTCTTGGGTGCTTGGATGCTTTTTCTTGGGTTTTCTGCCATTCTAACATTGTTCAAATATTAGGAAACTAAGTAAATAAAAATAAGTCTTTGCATGGTGTGGTTCTCATGCATAAACATCAAAAAAAGAGAGAGAAAAGAGAAAAAGGTGAGAATTCAAAGCACACCCCTTAGACATAATAAAGTAATATGGGCTACAAGCACTGGTTATGGCACTGGAAAGACATGTTACCCATGCCTGAAGGTTTCCTCTAACTAAGGCCCTTTCTCACTTCCTACTTCTCCATCTCACTCTCCTTGGGATGGTGGTCACTCTTCGTGGGAGCATTCTTGTTACCTCAAGAGGATGGATTGGCCAAGTGTATTGATGTGAGGTCACTGAATGTGGTTGGTTTGAGTCTGGATTTGGGATGAGTTCTACTCAGTTATCTTAACCATGAAATACATGGGGCTTTACACAACCTTGTTCTTGGGATTCCATTCCATTCTCTCCTCTCCATCTTTCTTTCCATTTTCCACCTTATTTCTGATTTTATCATTAGTCTGTTTTGGGTTGATGCATTGTTTTTCTTTGGTGAATTCTTGTGGGTAATTTTTTGACTCTTACTTCCAAATGACATTCCTAGAGCCTATGGACTCTTTGGTTTGTGGGTTTGTCAGGGCATAAAGAGCATGAGTCTACTTTGGGGAGGACCCACTAGCATTTCTTTTTGGTGCAATTATTAACTTCTTTCCCTTAAACATTTCCTGCAATTAATCATTTCTTATTTCATCCCCATCCATGACATCCATTTTATTGGCATTGTCGTTGATATTTTTCATCTTCCTTGTTCCTCATGTTTTTCCATCTTATAACTATTAGAGGTTCGCTCTTACTCGTGGGGAGCCTATGATGAGTGGCGAAGTACCCCTATGCTCAACCATACAAATACGAGCATTTCACGCATGATCCGGTCAAATTCCAAGGAATAACAGCCTATGCGCTTTTGTGGAATAATAACAAGTTGGTTAATTATTATCTTCCCAAACTTGTATGTCACAGTTGTATGGTTACGTAAGCCTGAGGTATATGATTTTTATAGCTTTTATGTGTTTTATATCCTATGCTAGTAAGGAGGGGGAGACAGATAACTAAGTAACTAATCTAATTTAACTACTAATTAAATAATTTCTAATTACTCCTAACATTAGTATGTGTTCCCACTTGTTGTACACATCCTAAACCAATGCAACGTTGCTAGGATTACCAAATGCTAATTGTTACTAGGTTACCAAACGCTACACGCATGCTTGAAGTGGTCATCCTGAGTGTATTTAACTAAGAGAGTTGTAGGGTGAGAGAAATCATTAATTAACTAGGAAAGCATTAAATAATAATTAGCACTAATTAATCTATTTGAAATGGTACAAGGTTTATCATAAAGTCTGTCTTTATTGCCATATACAAAGTGTGCTCAGGTACACAATTCTTGAATAAAGATCCGTTCACTCTATGACTCCTACTGCGGGCACACAGAAATAATTCTAACTTTGGAGGGAAAAAATGGCAAGATTTTAGCTAAGGGACTAACTATCTAATGTGAAAACCAAGGGTGTTGCCTCTTATTTATAGGCGAGGAGATGGGTCCTGATATCGGGTATCTGACATTGCATGGTTGGATCCGATATCACGAACGTGATATCGTAGTCCTGATATTGTGGTTCATCATACCCCCATGACTGAATGAAAACTCATCCTTGAGTTCCTTACAAAATATTGGGAATGTATGGGATTATTGACTGAATGATCATTGATGGTGGAATGGGGTGACAGACTCAACATGCTCGATGAACCGATCAACAATACAATACATGAAAGCATTAGTGTTCATGACCATTGAGGTGAACACTGTACATAAATGACATCCAACCTTTATTTGGTAGTTGGAAGAGAAGGAGAGAGAAAAAGAATAAGGCGTGTTACTGTTGATGCCAAGATTGCGCCTTCCGTTGTTTATCCATAGCCACGCCACCAATCTTGCTCCTTTCATAAATGCTCCAGTTCCGGTCCATCTTGAGTGTTTCCTCCAAGCCTAGTCCATTGTTGTATGATCACCATCTGCACACATAACATAGTCATAAATGAGCAAGGGTAGATAAATCAAAATGCAGTTGATACCTTGCCTCGATGTAAAGTACCATTGGCTGAGTTGTGGTAATGGTAGATACTAATTCTAGAGATTTAACATTGGTGACTACCTAAGGTGTACGTGCTAGGAAAAATTGAAAAATTTGTGCCAAGGCCCCATGACTAAGAGTGAACCTCTAGTAGTGATAGGATTAAAAAAGATAAGGAATAAGAAAGATGGAGAAAAAGCAATAATAGCAATGCCAATAAAATGGATGTCATGGATGGGGAAGAAACAAAACAAAGTGTTGATTTCAAGAAATGTTTAAGGAAAAGAAGTTAAGAAATGCACCAAAAAGGAATGCTAGTGGGTCCTCTCCAAAGTAGGCTCATGCCCTTGATGCCCTGACAGATCCACAAACCAAAGAGTCCATAGGCTCTAGGAATGTCATTTGGAAGTAAGAGTCAAAAACTTACCCACAAGAATTCACCAAAGAAAAAAAATGCATCAACCAAGATATAGACTAATGATAAAATTGGCAATGAGGTGAAAAATGGAAAAGAAAGGTGAAGAGGAGAGAATGGAATGGAAACCCAAAAACAAGGTTGTGTAAAGTCCCTTGTGTATGTTTTATGGTTAATGTGACCGAGTAGAACTCATTCCAAATCCAGGCTCAACAAACCACATTCAGTGACATCGCATCAACAAATTTGACCAACCTATCCTCTTGAAGCAACAAGAACGCCTGTACAAAAAGTCACCACCATTCCGAGGAGAGCGAGATGGAGAATCAGGAAGCGAGAAAGAGCCTTAGTTAGAGGGAACCTTCAGGCATGGGTAACATGTCTTTCTAGTGCCATAACCAATGCGTGTAGCCCAAGTTCATTATTGTGTCTAAGGGGTGTGCTTTGAATTCTCACTCTTTTTATTTTTATTTTTTCATGAGAACCACACCATGAAAAGACTTATTTTTATATACTCAACTTTTAGATATTTGATGAACACTAGAATGGTGGAAAACCCAAGGAAAAAGCATCCAAGCACTTAAGAGAATAGCCAACACAACTGCATCAAATCCCCTTGAAGTCACACCCTTTTCATCCTTTGAGTCTTTCCTTAGTTTCAGAAATACCCAACCACCAATTTGTTAACAATTTTATTAGAGAAAGGGCTATATAGTTCCAAGCCAAGAGAAACCATTGGATTTTATGGATGCATAAATGACATGGACTCATTGCCTGTTTAATCAAAAGAACAATACCTTAATATCAACATCATATTTCAAAGTTAAAACCCAAACATTAGCAATCAATATGGTATTATTCATGCCACCATCATGAACACTTATTAGGTGACGAAAAAAATAAAGTAATCTCACAAAGAAATGGTAAAAATATGAACAATGGTGTAAAACAAAAACAAGAAAGATTAAAGAAATGTGCAAAACAAAAATGTGTAAAACAAAAGTATGTAAAAATAAATAATTTAGAAAGAATTTAGGGCCTTCAATGGTTAGCAGAGGTGGCCATCTCCCCCATGATTGAGTTGGAAGGAGGAGATTCGAAATAATGAGCAAGGTTGCCCACCTATAGAGGTAGCATGTGTTTTGGTTGTCCTAAACTCATGGAAAGGTTTTATTTGTTGCATGTTGACTAACAGTCTCTTATCTAGGCTCTCAGGTTTATATATGGTCATGACCCCTAAAGGAAAAGTTGTATAGATAATGTAAGGTCCTTCCCACAATGTTTGAAATTTGGTATGTTGTGACACATGTGTGGGGTTCCAGTAGAGAACCTTATCTTCTAGCTGATACTTAACTTTCCTAATTTTTAGGTCATGACATTATTTATTAAATGCCTTGTGCAATTCATTAGATAACAAGGCAGCTAGTCGGTTCTCATCTAGCAAGTTAAGAGTCATCAACCTTTGTTTTTGTGCTAGATCAAGGTCAAGGTTGAGGTCACATGCTATGGATAGTGTACGGAGCTCATTTTGGATAGAGAGTGTTAGAAATTTTTCATACACTAACTCGTAGGGAGAGTACCCTATAGGGAGTTTCCATGTGGAGCGGTATGCCCAAAGAGCATCGTTCAGTTTAGTGCTCCAGTCTCACCTATACTTGCTAATGGTTCTAGTTAGTATCTTAGTAATCTCCCTATCGGTGACCTCGCCTTGACCGTTTGCTTGGGGGTGGTATGGTGTAGTTAATTTATGCTCAACCCCTAAGTGTTGCATTAAATTTCGAAAAGTTGCACCTATGAAGTGAGTACCATTATCTAAAATAAGTGCACACAGCACACCAAACCTATTAACAAATTGTTGTTGAACAAATCGTGTAGCTGTAGATGATGTGAAATCTTTAACAATAACTACTTCAACCCATTTTGTTAAGTAGTCTACAACAACTATGATGTAAGATTTTTCATTGGACATTGGTGTAATTGACCCCATAACATTAATTCCTCAAATGTTGAACAATTATAATGGTTGAATCCATTGTTGTAAACCCTCCATTCTAGCAGTCATTCCCCCATCAAATTGACAACGCTCACAAGATTGGACAAAATGATGGGTGTCCCAAAATAACATAGGCTAATAATATCCTGCAAGAAGGATTTTGATGGCCATTCGTCTCCCAGCATAATGACTCCTACAAGGATGCTCATGAGCATCTTAGAGAACACACAGTTGATCTATATCGGGAACACACCATTGAACCAAGCCATTGGGACATACTTTGTAAAGTTGCCCATTGATCTCCATAAAGTACTTGGCTCAATGAAGAAACTGTTGTTTCTTCTTAAGGTTTAACTCTTGTGATGTTTGTTGGGTGAGGAGATAGGTAAGAATGCTACTATACTAGTTTGTCTCCATGGGTGATTGATTATTCACTACACTAGCAAAGAGAAATTCATTAGGGAAATGATCAGAAATTGGATACTCATCCTCCTTGTTGTCCCATCACAACCAAGATAAATAATCAGCAACTACATTCTTGCTTCCTTTGCAATCAATCATTGTTAAATCAAACTCTTGTAAGATTACAAGCCATCGTATGATACGAGAGCTTACCATTGGTTTATTCATGAGGAACTGGATTACACTATGATCTATATGTATATATACTTTATATCCCAATACATAGTGTCTAAACTTTTCTAGTGCAAACACTACAACCATTAATTCTTTCTCCGTGGTAGTGTAGTTAAATTGTGCACTAGCGATACTTCTACTTGCACAGTGGATGTAATAAGGATGCTTCTGATCATCTAACTGTGTAAGTACAGCTCCTAAAGCATATTTGGACACGTTAGTCATGATATGGAATGGTTTAGACTAGTTAGGAGCTTGTAGAATGGGTGTTTCTACTAGCTTCTTTTTAAGAGTTTGGAAAGCTAGTTCGCATTCCCTAGTTCACTCAAAGGGTATGTCCTTTTTTGTTAGCTCTACCAATGGTTTGGCAATCTTTGAAAAGTTTTCTATAGTAGCCAGTGTGTCCAAGGAATGATCGAATATCTTTGATAGTTTTCAGTTGATGGGTAATTCCTTGTATGACTTTGATTTTCTCAAGATCTATCTCTATCCTTGTATGTGAGATTTTATGCCCAAGTATTATGCATTCTTGGACCATTAAATGGCTCTTTTTCTAGTTGAGCCTCAAATTAGTTTCTACACATCTTTTCAGCACTTGCTCTAACTAGTCTAAGGCTTGATCAAAGTTTGCTCCATAAGTGGAGAAGTCATCCATAAAGACTTCCACACCATTTTCTATCTGCTATTGGAATATGCTTAGAACTAAGTGTTGAAACGTTGCAGGGCCATTGCACAAGACAAATGACATTTATTTGTATGCAAACATTGCCCAAGGACTGGTGAACGTAGTTTTGGCTTGGTCTTCTGGGGCTATTTTTTTTTGGTTGTATCCACTATATAATAGTGATGCCCTGCGATTGTGTCTAAGACTTGGTCAACAAATGGCAACGAAAAGTGATCCTTGAATGTTGTCATGTTTAGTAGACTAAAATCTATGCACACCCTCCATTTTCCTCCCTTTTTAGACACGATTACTAAGGGGCTAACCCATTTGCTATCAACAATGGGGTATATGAACCCAGCCTTTAGAAGCTATGCAATTTCTTCTTTTACTACTTGCTTCAACTGTGGGTTCAATCACCTCTGTGATTGTTTTCAAGACTTCATGGAGGAGTCAGTGTAAATCCTATGCTAGCATATCCTAGGATCTATTCTAGTTAATTCTAGATATGACTAGGTGAAGGCTTTTGACCACTTGTTTATTACCTTTAGCAAACTCTCTTTTTGTTGCGGAGCAAGTTTTGCGTTGATCATGACTAGTTTTCCATTCTTAAGCAATGTGTACTCCATACCAATTGGCAATGGTTTTAGCTCTAAGGGATCCTATTTAAATTTCTTAGGAATTTCCAACTTTCCCCAGTTGATGTTTTCGAGGTTAAGACTTGGAAGTTGGTGGTGGACATTCTCTAATGTGTTTCTACTATCTATGTAAGTGCAAGTTCAACCCTCAGTTAGTTCCATGCATATAAGTGAGCTACTTTCTTGATTAGCTATCAGCCATTGGGTGTCTTTTTATCATGTGGCTGCTGCATATAGGCACCTTTGTATATTGATCACTTGTGCACACTGATTATATGAAGGCAATGTTAAACTTTGCACAACTCATAATCTCTGCATGCAATTACACACTGTGTCACTATATGTGATGCATGGAACTTTCTTCTTCTCGATCTTTCCGAAAGTATTTTCCTTAGATATTTCTAGGGAAAGATTGTGTATTCCTAGGTGCACATTGATAGTGCTTAGCCATGCCCTTCCCATTATGATTGGGAAGTCCCCCTTATTTTTGCTCACTTGAATCACTAGGAAGTCATATGGATATGACCATCCACAAACAGTGGTAACAATGTCCTCCACTAATCCTAAGGAAACAATGATGGACTAGTCGACCAACTCTAAACGGATGTTGCTCTTTTTTAATGGAGGTAGGTTCTAGGCCTTGTACATTTCTTGGGATATTAGGTTGATGTCGGAACTTGAATCCAAAAGAGCTTTGCATGGCTCATTCCCAGCAATTTGTAAATATATCAGGGGACTCTCGAGATCAGAGAATTTCCTAGAAAGGTGGCTAGCTTTGATCCAATTGGTAATGACATGTGTTAACATGACCGTATGCGTTGAATGTGATGTTAGGCTTGAAGGGGGCTCTAAAGCTTTATTTGATACAGAGACATCCAAAGACTCAACTGCTTGTGGTTGCAAAGGCTTGGTTGAACTGTTGGTTCTAAAGAAAGGTCTTTTCTTCATACGGTTGTTAGAATCAATAGTAGGTTGAGGATTAATAGCCCTTGTGGCATTGTGTTGCTATGGCTGAGTAGGGAGTTCACCTTGCATTGCTGGAGTAGGTGGTAATGGAGCTATTGGTGGGAGAGATGTGGCCGGATTTGAAGGATGGTACACTTATGGAATATCACCCCTAGGAGAGGGAGTCCTATAGTACTTGTAGGCTTGGGGGGGGTGTTGAGGAGTAACATGATCAACAGAGTCACATGGAAAGATTGGATGTTGCATGTAATATCCATATGGGTTAGTTTGCTAGTAAGGATATTGTTGCCTTGGTGGTGGCATTCCCCATGATTGTGGGTGCTACCACTGTTGATGTTGCTCAATTAGTTGTGGTGAAGTTCCACTTGGATAATATGTTAAAGGTTGGTGGAACTTCCTTGGGTTAACTTGGGAATAAGGCAACCATCTATATGTTTGCCATTTGTTTAATCGTGGATTGAGTGCATACACCCCAGACTCCTGTAGATGTGAGATCATAGGGCAACATCCCTTAGGATGGTCGTATTTACATATCTCGCATCCACTATCATTGTCTATATCTAAGTCCACAACCTCTTCAATAATAGCAACTTTTCCCTTACCCTTGTTACGTGCATTTTCTGCTTCTTTCTTTTTTCTTTTATTACGATCACTACCTCGCTCTTTAGACTCCTCTACTATTTTGAGAACTGTTTGAAACCTACTATCCAAGGAGTCCCACATTTGGTCTACCTTTTCCAATACTTCTGATGTTAGCTTTTGGATAGGTAAGGTTTTCCTATTCACCATCTCTTCGAGTGGTGACTCTTCCTCATCCTCACAAAATCTTACTTCCTTCTTCCAGAGGGAAGGATCTCGATTATATTCTTCCACACTTTCTCTCTTTCATAGCTCACCTTCTTCCTTAGCATCTTGCTCCAGTAGTGTGTGAATTTGATGGGACCTAAGCTCAAATAACCTTCCTTGGGCATAAGTCCCAAGGGTTCTTCTCATTTCATGCCTAAGCCCATCTACAAGATGGCGTAGCTAATCCCGCTGCGAATAACCATGGCTAGGACAATGATGTAATAGTGCATAATAGTGGCCCATGGCAGCATCCAATAGTTCATGACTTCCTTTTTTCCATCCTTGGATTTTCTTTTGCAAGTTAGACACCCAGGAGTACGTTTGGTACTTATCGTTGAATAATTCTAACGTAGTACTCCACCTATGAATGGATTCTAGTTCTAAGGATTGATACCAGCTTTCAGCTTCTTTTACTAGTGTCCATGGGAACAACTTAAGTTTTTGCCAATCATTCTCTATGTTTTGCAAGGCACACGCATCATGAAATGCTTGTAAGTGATTTTGAGGATCAGCATTATATCCCCTTTCAAATTGTGGGATGTTATTCATATCTAACCTCTTGATCCTACTATCTCTTTGGTGCCTTGTTGGAACTCTCACAGCCTTAGTTATGTCTAGCATGCTTCGAGTAGCGAGTAGGAGTTCATCATGGTCGTCTCGTTTGTGGCGTTTATGATGCCTACATTGTTCCCTACTCATCCTTCTTCTATGCCATGATTCCCTAGAGTGCCCTTGTCCTCTTTCTTGGTTGTTTCATCTGTGACTTCCACTTTGCTTGCCCTTATCCTCACGATTTTTTTCTCTATGGATGCATCCGGACATTGAAGGAGAGGGTGAAGGAGACGATGAAGGTGAAGAAGAAGAAGAACCACCACCATGATTATGTCTACTACCTTCTCTTCATTGTCTCTACCTCGATCACGATTGCAATCAAAATTTCCACCTTTGTCATGTGTCCTTGTTCCTTTTTTGGACACTTTGTGTCCATTGGTATCAACACCTAGGTTATGAATAGTAGAATGAAGGTTCTAATACACAACCCCTTGGCCAAAGTCAAGGGGAGGAACATTGTTATGTGGGTGACTACCTAAGGCATGTTCATCACACTCAATTTCGCTTAAAACATGGGGGGCATCCTTGGACCATTTTCCCTTCAAAGACTTATGGTGTCTCTCTTGTTGCAAATCCCTTTGACATTACACCTTTTTGGGATGATAGTCTCTTGAATCATAGTCTTGCGCAATGTATTCTGCATGTAAGTGTTGCATGCCTATTCGTGTGAGATCACAAAGAAGCATACTTGGGACTGAACGGTCGAGAGGTAATACTATGTTACCTTCCAAGTCACGCCAACATATTTGTTTGTCTTGATGGAGAATAAAGGTGAAGTCGGGTACATATTCATCAGGATGAATATATACCACAAAAAATTGTTGAGGGATTAACAGATCAATGTCATGTATATTATTCCACCGATTTCTTCTTGTGTTAGTCCTAGGTGGTAAAGTGCTTTTGTGTGAAGAAGATGACATTTTGTCTTGTTCAGTGTGCAATGTACTATTATCTTTTCCTTAACCAACCCTAAGGGTTCGTTCCAACGATGTGAATGATTTCCTAAGTTCTACTTAGCACACAAACAACTAAGTCCCTAGCAATGGCACCAATAATGAGCGATGAGGTACCCCTACGCTCAACCATACGAATACGAGCATTTTACGCACGATCCAATCAAATTCCAAGGACTGTGTGCCTATGCACCTTTGTGGAACAATAATGGGTTGGTTAATCGTTGTCTTCCCAAATTTACTTATATGTCATGGTTGTATGGTTAAGTAAGCTTAAGGCATATGATTTTTACAGCTTTTATGTGTTTTATATCCAATGCTAGTAAGGAAGGGGAGAGAGATAACTAAGTAACTAATCTAATTTAACTACTCATCTAAGTTCTAATTACTCCTAACACCAGTATCCATTCCCACTTGTCGTACACATCTTGAACCAGTGCAATGCTGCTGGGATTACCAAACGCTAATCGTTGCTGGGTTACCAAGCACTACATGCATGCATGAAGCGGTTGTACTAAGTGCATTTAACTAAGAAATTTGTAGGGTGAGAGAAATTATTAATCAACTAGGAAAGCATTAAATAATAATTAACACTAATTAATCTATTCTGAATGCTACAAGGTTTATCATAAAGTTCATCTTTATTGTCGTACACAAAGTGTGCTCAGGTACACAATGCTCGAATAAAGATCCATTCACTCTATGACTCCTATTATGGGCACGTAGAAATAATTCTAACTCTAGAGGGAGAAAATGACAAGATTTTGGCTAAGGGACTAACTATCTAATGTGAAAACCAAGGGTGCCACCTCTTATTTATAGGTGAGGAGACAGACCCTAATATTGGGTATCTGACATCGCATGGTTGGATTTGATATCGTGGACTCAATATTGCAGACTCGATATCACGGTCCTGATATTGTAGTTCATCACCCTAGCATAAATTTTTCATTTTTTTTAATTTTACTAATTGCCTAACCCCTACACCTTGGGTAGTTGCCAATGATAAATCTTCGAACCAATTTCTACCATAACCACAACTTAGCCAATGTGCTTCATATTGAGGTAGGGTATCAACTGCATTGTGGATTATCTATCCTTCCTCATTTGTGACTATGTTGTGTGTGCAGATGGCGATTATACAAATAATGGATTGGGCTTGGAGGAAGCACTCAGGATGGACTAGAACTAGAGCATTTACGAAAGGAGCAAGTTTGGTGGCATGGCTATGGATAAATAATGGAAGGCACAATCTCAACATTGGCAGCAACATGCTCCATCTTCTTTCTCTCTCTCTTTTTCTCTTCAAACTATCAAATAAAGGCTTGGATGTCATTTATGTACAAGTGTTCACCACAATGGTCATGAACACTAATGTTGTAATATGCTTATTGATCCGTTCATTAGGCATGTTGAGTCTATCATCCCATTCCACCATCAGTTGCCAATTAGTTAATAATCCCATACCTTCCCAATATTTTGTAAGGAACTTGAGAACAAGTTTTTATTCAGTCGCAGGGGTATGATGAGAGCGGTTACTCTAGTAGTTATTCTAATTATTAGAGTGGTTACTCTAGTAGTTACTCTAATTGTTAGAGTGGTTACTCTAGCGATTACTCTAGTAGTTATTCTAATTATTAGAGTGGTTACTCTAGT
>MNCI01017329.1:41689-74070 GCA_015680685.1 Gnetum montanum
GCTCTTTGATTCATCCTTGGAGCACTTGAGATTTTTTTTCTTATGTATTTCTTTTATTTTATTTTCTTATGCATTTATTTTATTTTATTTTATGCACTTTACATTTCTGTTATTAGCACAGCAATTCATTTTGATCAATTAAGAATATCGTTAAATTACACAAGCACAACCACTTTGAGCATGCATGTAATGCTTGGTAACCTAGTAAAGATTAGTGTTTCGTAATCCCAGTAGTGTTGCACTAGTTCAGGATGTGTACGGCAAGTGGGAATGGATGCTGATGTTAGGATTAGTTAGAACTTAGTTAATGAGTAGTTACGTTAAATTAGTCACTTAGTTACCTCTCTCCTTCCCTACTAGTGCAGGACATAAAAACATAAAAGCTACAAAAATCATATGCCTCAAGCTTACTTAACCATACAATCATGACATACAGGTAAGCTTGGGAAGACAATGATTAACCAACCCGTCCATGTGCCACAAGGGCACATAAGCACTTAGTCCTTGGAATTCGACCAGATTGTGTGTGAAACGCTCATATTCGTATGGTTGAGCATAGGGGTACCTCATTGCTCACCATAATTCTACTGCTATTGTACAATAAACACTTCTCTAATTTATTCTTAAGGAAATAAAAGATGGTATTAAAAGCTAGCATCTAGCAAAGTTGTAGATTTAGATGGTTTAAATGCAAAATTATTAAAGTGGGCAAGATATGCTATTCATAGAAAAATTTGATAGAAATTAAATTCAACATTGGAGTACGGATTAGATGAACATTGGAAAACTAGAAAATTTATCTTGTTATATAAAAAAGGGAATAAAGGTACTTTGAACAATCGTTGAAAGATCTTTGTAAGCAATATTTTTGCTAAGTTGGACACTCTACTAGAAAAGGGAATCAATTCTTGACCATGAACTAACTATGTTAGGACAAGCTGTAAAGTACGTTTCAAAGAAAATCACTCCACTATTAATCACTTAGTTACTCTTAAGCACTACATGGAGTTTGCAAAAATGCCTAATAAAATTTTTTTATTTGTTTTATTAATTTTGCAAAAGCATATGGTTCAATGATTTATACAAAACTATAGTTGTGCTTACATAACTTGGTCTCCCTTGAGATTTGATTGCATCAACTCAAAGATTGTATGAGAAAGTGGTTGTTAAAATTACAAACAATAGCTCAAAGAAAAAATTTTAACTCCAAAGCAAAACTAGAATCTTTTTTTCTATGCAAATGATGCTACCTTAATCTCCACCACTACATAAAGTATGCAAAATAAGTTGCAAATTTTAGAAAATCAATTTCATTCATATGGTCTTCAAATGAATACGGATAAAATCAAATTGATGATTTGGGGTACAAGAAACATCTATTATAACTTCTATTTTGGAGATACTAATGTGATACAAAATAACTACGCAAGAGTATTAGAGATAAGGCACTTTTGTACATATGTGATAATCCAACAGGTAAACAATAATTCTAACTAATTGATACTAGGGGAGGCATTTATAAGAAATCAACTTATTTATGTGCTTCTATGTCCCTTCATCTATGATGTTAAATTACTCAAGCAAGATTAAGCTCTCACTATTATAGGTAGATGGATCAAGACTCCATGAGAAGAGAGACCTTGCCATCTATATAATCATAAAGTAATTGAAGATGAACATCACATAATTTTGCAATGTCCTATTTTAGAGCATTTTTGTTAAAAGTCACAAATTACAACTAAAAGCCTAAAACATCTATTTCATGTAGCACCAAGGAAACGTGCTAACTTTATTAATGAAGTGTTTGATTCGAATGCTATGGACATTTCCTGTCTAATAAAACTTGTAGGTCTAAGGATGTAATATAATTTATTACGAAAAACCACATGCATACTTCATTGGACATTGTATCATTAAGAAAAAAATATTTTCAACATTTATAATAAAATTTAAGAAATTTTATTTTTCTACTCATCTTTTTACTAATTATTTTTATTTATTTTAGATATAAGTTGCACTTTTTTTCAATTCAATGCATCAAACTAACATTTTTAAAAATTTATTTAACATTTTATATTGCTTTAACTTTAACATTTATTTAATGCCCAAATTGCAAAAAAATGCCTTAAAAATGAGTCAAGTTCCAAACTTTTTATGCATACCATGTGCAAGTGAGACACTTTTAGGCATGTTCAGAGACTTTAAGTGAAAAATTCAAATACATAGATTTCAATGTGGTAAATAAGGGAATAAATGTTTTCACTTGGGAATAAATAAGGGAATAAACGTTTTCACCTACATAGATTTCAAATGTCATTTGATGTCCATGTTTGGTAACTCATGCACATTCATCATCATAGAAATGCATAGTTATGATAATGTACCATCGCATATAGCATGCATATGTGGTTATAGACTTTGTTTAATGCTATTACTTTAATTCCTTACCCAAAAAATACATTATTAAAACTAAAATTAAAATTAAGGTTTTATTACATTAGAAAGCACATTTTCAAAGACCTCAAGGATCTATTAGACAAGCATTACATCTGTATCATGAGAATTAAATATCAATTCAACAAAGTGATTGACTAACTTTAAGTATTGTAAAAATTGAAATTAAAATTAAAACTTTATTATGTCCAAAGACCCATAGGATCTATTGGGTAAATATTATATTTTTATAAAACATAAATATAGACTCTACAAATTGACCAAGTACTAATGGAGGCAATAAAAACAAATCATATAAGCTTTTTGCTACAACATTATAATGTTCTTTCAAAGTCACAACATAGGCAAGAAACACATGTGACTCATCCTTAAGGGCTTCTAACTCATACAACCTACAATTGCACTCTTCTTAAGGGAGTTGAATCTATTTTTGACTTTCAATTCTAAGATGATGCAAACTTAAACAAAGCTTGCTGATGGCACTTAGATACTTGATTGGAATAACAACTAATAGATAGTGAACATTGCATCTAGTTTATTGCATCTAATGTGATGTAAATAAAATTGTTTCAGGCCTTCTAAATTAGATCACAACTATGTTAAACCTTTTTCTTTACTAAGTGGTGAATATGCTTAGGATTTTGCTACACTTACCCTCAGGAAATATTCTATGTTCTCAACCATTGCATTTATTGAAAATACCAACTATGCTCTAATGAATCCTCAAGAACTACTTTAAAGAAATTGTCTCCACTTTAAAATATGAAAACTAAGGCTTTCTATTTAGAACAAACAATGGTAACGTATGCTAAACAGTTATTGTTTCAGTAAAAAGCGAAAAAAAAAAAAAAATTACACGCGACGAGATTACCAAAATAACTGATTGGTGGTAGACAAAAGTCTAGCCAGACGTATTTGATTCTAGAGTCTCTTCGATATTTTCCCAAACTAATACTCTTATCGTACCGAACTGTACCATGGCATAAGCGGTCCTATTCGAGAGCGAGACGGATACCTTCTGTGCGTTTACACGGTTGTTGCAGTGCTCTCTTGCGAATTTGTTATGTTATTACCGCATGGCAAGTCTGTAATTCGATTCCAAAGAAGAGTCCGCTTTTGGTACACGCTGGAGAGTAGAATGTGTCAACCTCTGAAATTAACTTACTACCACCGTAGAGGCACGCCAGGGCGGCGGGAGGGTTAGACATTGTCAAACTTCACGTGCGCCACGGAAATAATTAATCTAGAAAAATTGGGCTAAAATTGAAATAGATCGGTCAAGATTGTACGAAAGAATTTATGGTTTATGCAATCACATATTTCTAGAATAAGGAATGTCTTATTCTAGAACAAAGTCATTGCAATCATTTAACTAAACTTCTTAGAATAACACTAAGATAAAAAGATTTAATAACTTTATTAACGAAATATTTACTTCACATACCATATATAAATTTCCTTACATTATATATAAATTTCTTCGGTACACTAGATCCTGACCGACTTCTACAGTGCAGTAGACCCTGACAACTCAACAGAAAAAAAGAAAAAAAAAAACATTTCAGTTTTCAATTTCATGTTTCTGCTGTTGCCGAATGAACGACCGCTGAATGCAGTGCTTTTCATCATTCCGATACACACCCCTACCGTGATTGTCGTTCTCGCAAAAATGTCTTGTGCATGAGTAGACCCGTGGCCAGCCCGCCAGCGTCGCATAGGGGTTGGGCTGTTATGTTTGGGCAGTATAGAAGGAGGACAAGTCCAGAGCAGAGGATCATGGTTGTCTTGTTTCATCACCCAAGACTGGATGCATAGCAGCGATCCCCACGCCTATGTCCACGCCACGCATAAATGGCGAGATCCGTCTCAGTGTGGCTGTGTTCAACTGCCTAAGCCGAGTGATTTCAGGTTGGCCGTAGCTTTTATAAAACGTGTATGACTTGTGCTCCCAGTACCAGCGTTATAATGTTATACTACAAGTTTTATATGATTTGTTTTTTCTTTCATAATTGCTTAGTCAATTTGCAGAATCTTGTCATTTTCATATAAATATAATACGTGTGCAATAAATCGAAAAGGGCCCATCACATGTGCTCGCAATTTAGACCTACCTCGTGGCCCCTTGAAACCTTCTAATTTCAAACGGTGGGGATATCTATTTGTTGAACGAATGTTTTAATTTTTATTTTCTCATTTCAAAGTCGTGGTAGTACGCCAACGTGCGGATAGTTCTATTGTTCTCCAGCAATTAAAAATACCATTAAAAGCGAGTTACATTAACAAAGCATTTCATGGAAACAAAAACACGGCGAAAGGCCCACCAGAAACAGGCAGCCATGGAAATGGCGAAAACAAACTTGTGCCATCGGGGAGGTCGTGGAGAAGCATGTTGGGTAGCAGATCAAAAGACAGCTGCCTTCACAACTGTAGGTTGAGCCACCTTATGGCGGTGCTAACGAGTTGCTGGGAGCTCAAGTATTAATGCACTGGAATTTTTCTTACAATTGAAAATGTGCATAGATGCGTCAAAATGTGGTGCTCAGTGCATTTACGTATTTTTTGGCAGCAGCGCACAAGCCGGTATAAATATTATCAGATTCATATACCAGCCGAAATTCTATCCAGATTATTTTTTTGTAAAAATTAGAAGTAATGAGTTGATATCAACATAAGTCTCTGCTGCTGTAGTTTTCTCAAGTTAAAATTAATATTAAAGAGTATGTGTACATATAGGCTTGGAATTTCAAAATCTTCATTAGAATTCTGATAATGCTTCAAGATTCTAAAAACCTGTGAAAATACACCTGTATATAGTTAAAATGTGTTATCCATCTTGCATATAGAAATTAATTATTCTTTTTATTTTTATTTGAATATGCAATTTAAAATAAAATATAATATAACTTATTCCAACAAACGATATGAATACTTCATTGAATCATGTACCACAAAGAAACAAAGTAGTTTCAACATAAATAATAAAATTTAAGAATTTTTTTTTACTCATCTTACTGCTACATTGTTTTTATTTATTTTAGACATAAGTGAGACTTTTTTTACAATTGAATGTGTCAAACTAACATTGTTTAAATTTTTTTTTAACATTTTCATATAGCTTTAACTTTAAAAATTGTTTTACACCCAAATTATAGAGAAAAATAGCTTAAAAAAGAGTCAAGTTCCAACCCTATCATGCACACCATGTGCAAGTGAGACACTTTTATGCACTTTCACAAACTTAAGTTAAAAAGTCAAACACAAATTTCAAGGTGCCAAATAAGGAAATAAATGATTTCATCAAATGTCATTTAGTATTAATGTTTATACATTTATCATCGTAGGAATTGCATATAGCATTTATATTAAGGTATTTGCTAATTTTGTCTTAAACCTACTTGACATCTTGCCTTGACCTAGTTACCTTTACCTTAAGAACTAATTCTCTTTTCTAGTAGAATGTCCAACAACTTAGCAAAAATATTACTCACAACAATCATTTGGTAATTATTCAAATTATTTTTGTACCCCTTTTTATATAACAAGATAACATTTATATATGGTTATGGACTTTGTTTAATGTTATTACTTTAATTCTCTACCCAAAAAATATAGTATTAAAACTAAAATTGAAACTAAGGTTTTATTATATTAGAAAACACTTTCATAAAGACTCTACATGTGGGCAACAAAAACAAATCATATAAGTTTTTTGCTACAACATTGTAATGTTCTCTCAAATGGGTACTTAGAAGATAGAAAAGAAACACATGTGACTCTTCCTGAAGGGCTTTTAACCTTTACAACCCATGATGAGTTGCATTTAGTTGGCTACGTTGATGAGGCCTCATTGACATAGACTTGTCGACTGGGCCTCGTTGACTAGGCCACGTCGATGAGGCCAAGTTGATGCATCTTCCCATGCATCAAGAAGGCCCCATTGACGCAGTGTTGTTTTTTGGCTATAAATACACGTGTAGTTGCATTTATGGTAATTAGAAATTGTAGTTGTAGTGAAGCTCTTGCAATTTTTCCATTTGAAAGTTAGAATTTTTCCTTGAGTGCCTGCAGTAGGAGTCATTGAGTGTATAGATCTTTATTCAAGCATTGTTGTACCTGAGCACGACAGTGTGTGTAGCAATAAAGATGACCTTTCTGATAAACCTTACAACACTTTGAATAGATTTGCTATTTCAATTATGCATTTAATGTTTTTAATTAATTATTAAATGTTTTTCATTAGTTATTAAATATTTTCTAGTTATTACATTAACGAAGCAATTAAGCTAGATAGATTACATACATAAGTACAACCACTTCAAGTGTGACATGTGTTCACTTGGTTATCCCAACAACATTATTACTTGGTTTACCCAGTAGCATAGCGCTTGATTGCCCAACAGTGGATATGTGGGTTTAGGATGTGTGGGATCATATGCTTATGTTAGGATTAGTTAAATGCTAGTTAATTAGTTAATTTAGGTTAGTTAATCAAATTCCTTTTATCTACATTTGAGCACCAAACTATAAAACACAAAATTATAAAAATCAGATGCCTCAATTATACTTAACCATACTAATGAATGTCACAAGTGTAATTGGGAAGACAACGATTGACCTTAAGGCAAGATTCACTTCCTAAAGGACTAGTGCACTAGAAATGATAAAGTTCATAGAATTTGACCTGATTGTGCATGAACGATTTGTGATTTGTATGGTTGGGCGTAGGGGTATCTCACTGCTCATCATTAGCATTGCTGCTGGGGACTTTGTTTGTGGAATGTGCACTATTTAGGTCTAAGTGAATACCATTAATATCATTGTACAAACCTCAAGGTCAATATCATTCCCATTATACATAAAATTATAAAAGCACACTGACAATTTTATTTTCTTTTGTAAAATGTCTTCTTCTTCTCGCAAGCATGAAGATACCAAACCACCAATCCCACAAGAGTGCAAGGTGGTATATACTCATCCAAATGAGTTTGTACCAAACTCCACCTTCATCCTACATCAGGATGAATAGCTATGATGGCGTGATATGGAGGGCAACATCATCTTGCCCCCCAATAGATATGTGCCTAGGATGCTATTTAAAATCCTTAAGAAGTTGGGAATAGCAGATCTTCATGAGGAATACATCATGGATGGTTATGACACTCAAAACTACTATCCCACTAAAACACAATGCCAATGAGATAGACGTTAGGAGAAAATCCATGAGGCTACAAAGGGAAAACATTATACTAATCCCTTATTCCTAATAAATCAAGATGACAATGAGGATCCTCCTACTAAAGGTTCTCAACATGAAGATTCTCCACCCCCTGATATTGGTGATGAGGGTGTGAACCTGAACCAGAAAACCACTATCCATAAATTAGATTTAGGAAAAAGTGACAACCAAGGTAGGGACTTGAGCAAGCCTCAAAATAGCAAGGGATCTAAGGATGGTGATTGTAATAAGCATAAGAGTGGTGGTATACACCACAGTGGTTATGGTGGTCCACCTTCTTCTTCATCCTCTTCATCCAATTTTGAACATTCCTCTTCATCTGACAGTTCTCATAGAAGCCACCGTCAAAACAATCATGATGAAGGTGATTAGTGAGATAACAATGACCATGAAGGCCACCAAAACTGAAGGGGTGGCCAAACCTCTATTGGCAACTCGAAGTATGCTCAACATTGTAGAGGCAATGAAAATCCCAACTAGGCACATGAAAGATAGTCGAATCAAGCACTTAGACATGAATAATACCCCAAGATTTGAGGGGGGATACAACTCTAATCCTCATACACATCTACAAGTTTTTCATGACGCCTGTGCCTTACAAAACATAGAAAATGAGTGGCAGAAACTCAAACTTTTTCCAAGGACACTCAGCAAGGAAGCCGAAAGTTGGTACTAGTCTCTGGAGTTGGAATTTATCTGCAGATGGAGTACTATGTTAGAGTTGTTCAATGGTAGATACCAGATGTACTCTAGAGTGTCTAATCTGAGAAGGCAAATCCAAGGCTAGAAACAAGGAGCACATGAACCCTTGGATGCCACCATGGGCTGATATTATTCACTCTTACATCGATGCCTTGGCCATGGATATTCTCAGAGGAAACAACTTCTCCACATCATAGATGGGCTTAGAGCAAAAATAAGAAGAACCCTTGGGGTGTATGCCCAACAATGGTACCAATGACAATCATGGGGAATGCTACCACCAAGGTAGCTATACACTTATAGGCAACCAAATCCATACAAGTACTATGTTCAGCAACCCGTCTCCCCTAGAAGCTTTGTAAGCTATACATCATTCCAGCATCACTATTACCCTTCGAGGTACCATCGAACACATTCACCATCTACTTGAGGAAAAATCCATATCCATATCCATATCATCCTCCACATCCCTCTACACACACCTCCACCTTCAACCCAGTTATCTCCTACTCCATCCATGCAGGGTGCGATTCCTCCATAGCTGTAACAATGAAATGCTACAAGGTTTGTGCACTCACAACCAATTTTTCATCCAAGTGGTCCAGACAATTGATCAAGGAAAAGACCTTTTTTCCAACCTAATAGTGCTCTTCAACCCTCACAATCTTGTCTAAGTAATTGTCCTACATCTCTAGCATCCTCATCTTTTGCATCAAACACCTTCAAGTGCCCTTTAAACCAAGTGCTGCCTAGGATCTACACTATGATGCTAGCTCATGCTATTTTCGATTGGATCAAGGTTGACAATATTCTTACAAAAAGACCTAACCCAGGAAGTCCACTCATTTATCTATAGATCATTAGACATGAGCCATGCAAGGCTCTTCTTAACTCTAGTTCCAAAATTAATCTCATCTCCCATGACATGTACAAGGCCTGGAACCTACCACCTCTTAAGAAGAGCAACATTCATTTGGAATTAGTAGATCAGTCAATTACTGTCCCTTTGGGATTAGTAGAGGACATGGTGATCACAATTTGTGGGTGGTCCTATCTTGCTAATTTTTTGGTGATCAAGGTGGACAACTACAAAAGTGACTTCCCCATCATTATGAGAAGGGCTTGGTTAAGTATAGTTGACACACAAATGGGCATAAGTATTACTAATGATGGTTTGTGCTTAATGTTGTGATTGTCAATGTCTGGTTTCTATTTTTGAATTTTGATGTCTGATGAATTTGACATGGTTTATTTTTCATGGAACAGGCAATGAGTCCACGTCATCTGTGCATCCAATGACACCTATGATTTTCCTTGTTTTGGAAATTTGAGATCCCTTTAATTAAAGAAACTTTTAATCAATTGGTGACCTTGGTAGTTCCAAAATTAGGAATGATTCAAAGGTTTGTAAAGGGTGTGACTTCAAGGGGACTTAATACTCTTTGTACTCTTCTACTTGTTGAGTGCTTGAGTGTTTTTCATGGACTTCTTACCATTTCATACCATCCACTAATAGGAAGTCACATAAAGTCTTTGCATGGTGTTGTTCCCATCCAAAAAATTCAAAAAAACAAAAAAACAATTGGAATTCAAAGTACACCCCTTAGACATGAATAAGTCCTTACATGGTGTGGTTCCCATTTCAAAAAAGAAAAAAACAAAAAAATGATGAGAATTCAAAGCACACCCCTTGGAAAAATAAACAGGCTACAAGCACTGGTTATGGGACTCAAACAGCATGCACCTATGTTTGAAGATTCTCTCTAACTAAGGTCCTCTCTCTCACTTCCTACTTCTCTTTCTTCTTTTGTGGAGAGGTGATGGTTTTGTGGAAGCACTCTGGTGTCTTAAGTAAGTGGATCAGTCTTAGGGTGGTGATGTGAAGTCACTGAAAGTGAATGGTTTTGGTCTAGACTAAGGATGGATCTTCTTGGATCATTTTAAACACAAATTTCACAAGGGACTTCTTATGACCTTAATTTGGAACTCCATTCCACTTTCTCTATCATCCGGCCATGCTGCCATAACTCACCTTACTATCAAGTTCTTTGTTATGCTCTATGTCTTAGTTAGATGTATTGGGATTCTTGAATAGATTCTTTTTGGTTAGTCCTTAATCTTTTATGATCATTAATTGACTATGGGGCCCATAGACTCTTCCATTGAGGTTATGCAAGGGCAAATTGGGCATGAGCCTGCTACGGGGAGGACCCACTTGCATACCTCTTGGTTTGGTTAGTTAAGGTTTGTTACCTTTGACATTGCTACAATCCTATCTTTCACATATTCCATTGAGTATTCCACTTAGTGCTCCTTAATCTTTCATTCCATTCATTTGCTAAATCAATTTTTCTCCATTTTTTCAAATTTATGAGCTTCAACATCCTCTTCTCATGTTTTTATACTATTCTTAGTCTTTTGAGCTTTCATTTGACCTCAATTTCATCCAAACGTTTCTTGTATTTTGAAAGTTTGATTAAAGTCAATGTTAGTCAATGGTGGTCAATAGCTATGTTGATAAGGCCTTGTCGATGTAGTTGACCACGTCAATAAGGCCTCAGCAATGTAGTCCTTACATCCTATATATATCATTGAGCACTTAGGAATTTTTTGTCAGTTGCTCATAACACATGAGGAGATTTTGCAATTTTTAGAGCCCAAAACCTTCCAAAGCCCATAACTTCCAAACTGTTTGTCCAAATCACTCCATTTTTTGACCCTGCACTTACCAAAAGTAAGATATTTATTGTGGAGGCCACAAAGCTTAAGATTTCTAATGAATATTTTTCTAACTCCCCCAAAGGATGGATAACCTTAATAACATATAAACATCAACTTTTTCAACAGTTAACCCTTCCAACATCCTCTGGGATTATTTATTAATGATAATACATAAATAAATAATAATCAAAATAATTAAATCATCCATAATCACAACTTAGCCAAGTGTAACTATCCTTAAGAGATAAAGGTATCCTAATTACTTTAAGTTACACAATGATTGCTACCCATGATCTCATTGTGATTATAGATGACACAAAAATAGAAACACCTGCAAGAAGGAGAAGCAACCCAGGGCTAGAAGGGGCCAACATAAACAAGGCCAAGAATTACTAGAAGCAACCCATGTAATGTGACCTCTTTGTGAGAAGCCCGAAGTGGAGTATGTTTGATAGATTCTAGAAGAAGAAGTGTCAAAAAAATAGTCCCAAAGAGGAGAAGTGCTTGGACCCATGCCAAGGCTTGAGGTCATTTTGACTCAAGCCTGCCTTGATATCATCAGGTCTCGAGAAGTTCAATGATCCATTCTTCAAGAGATCAACTTTGGGACATTTTTTGAGATAGCTCTAAAGGATGTTAAGACACAACTGAAGCCTTTTCCATGTGTCCAGTAATCACATCTAGTGGGGAATGGTACATGGGAGAGACATATCTCTTTTGAAGTAGCTGAAGGCTAGGGTCCATTGTAAAAATCACGGACATTCAAGTGTCCTACTCGGTAGAAGCTATGGCACAAGAACTTTGGTTACCTGATACTAGAACACAGTTGGTAGAACTATCCACAAAAGATGATCCTAAGGCCAAGAGAGGGTGGACCCAACGATGCTACGGGGTTGATCATAATGAGTATGGTGTGCTCACACTAGTGCAGTGAATTTATTTCAAAATTGTGGCCTATCACCTCAACCCAACGGTGAGGCTAAGCAAGGTGACTACCTTCTTTGCCCAAGCATGTGTTACTCTAAGCGAGAAATTTCCTGTCAACCTTCCACAACTGATCTACTTAGAGATTGAGAAGGGCTTCAACGAAAACGAATGTGTAAGGAAGACCTTACCGTTTTCGTGCCTCATCAAGAATCAATGCAAAAGGGTAGGCATTGTTCGCTACTTTAATGATACAATCAATCATGCCCCATTAGCCTCATGGTCTAAGATTATGAAAGATAAAATGCTAGCAACAACCTAAGAAAAGGAGCAGCCACCACCACCACCCACTTAGGAAAAAACATTGAAGGCCCATGCAGCCATTAGTATTTATGCAAAATCCAAGAGTAGCTCTTGATTGAACAAGAGCAACATGCAGGAATAAGTTAGGTAGATCCATTTGTGTATTGACCAATGATAATTCAAATTAATAAGGTGGCCTAAACAATTAGCTAGATCAAGAGGGTTGGTCCAATCTTCTTTGTCCAATGAATGTAGTTGCTTGTGAGGTTAGATCCCAATGCTTAGGAGGTGACAGTATCATTATCACAACACTATTTATTCCAAAAAATATCTAAGAATACTTCCACCTTCTCAGTGCATTTGGAGGAATGCAAAGAGGTAACTGTATTGGTGATGTAGCACCATGGGTAGGAGACAACAATTGAAGTGGTTGTTGATCGTGTCGCTGAAACATTGAATGCACCTACAACATTTGTACTAGATGTATTTACACTTCAAGATGTGTAGATATTCGCAAGCACAATCAATGGAAAACTAGATGTAGCCCAACATGAAAAGTTGCTGGAACGACTATTGGGAACTGGGCAACTGACTCCAAACATCTTTGATCTTTCAAAATACATCACTACGACATAGTTAAAGATGCTAAACATAGGGGAAAATGCATTATTTTGGAGGGGAAACTTGAAACTTCCCAAGAATGAAATGAACACTTGGACATGTAGGTTGCCAAACTACATACATGACTTGTAGATCCTATGAGCCTCAGCCTAGAAGTAACAAGAAATGCATCTTTCCAACAGCTTCAAGAATGATTCCAGATGGCTAAGGAGGAGGCAATAACGACCATCTTTAAATAGTCCATAGTTGAAGCTAAAATGTATTAAATTTAGAAGGACTTGAACCAAATGCACTAAGAAAATGAAATTCTAACAACACAGAATTATCACCTACAAAATGTTGATGTTCAAAAGGATCAAATGTAAGAATTTATTCATCAATAGCAGGAGAAGCTTGCCAAGGTGAATACTGAACTAAGGAAATTGGCCATATAAAACTACAATCTGTCAATGGAGAGAGTACGTACCTTGCACTAGAAATCTACTATTGAGATTGTCGCCTGAAAGAATGAGGCCCTCAAGTTTGAAAAAGTGAAAAATCACTCTAGAGACTAGGTTGGTTTGTAAAAGGAAGTTAATGAGAAACACATTCAGATGGTGAAGGCGAAACTAACTAAAGCCCTCCAACAACTACAACAAGGAAGAGAAATTTGACAACCCATTGTTCATGGGATTGATGCCTATAATAAAGTAGAGATCCACTTGAAGGAGTTGCAAATTGAAGAGGTGATAGAGTATATGGGGTTGAACAATCTCCATTATGCAAACTTAGTAATGCTAATTGCTAGATAGCCATAGTCAAAGTTAGAAAAGCAAGTGGCTAGCTTGTATCTATTATACGAGGCTGAGTTCAAGCACCACAAAGACACCAAGTAAAAGCTTGAGACTACAAATGCTAAACTCGAAGTTCTCATACCATAGTTTAGAGACCAATGTTTAATCGTTGAGAACCTATCCATATGGATGAATGACCACTAAGAACTAAAATACACAGTTAGGGAATTTAACATTAAATGCAAATAGTTCACTACCTTATTCATCAATGTTAAGGAGCTATTTCTAGCAATCCTGTGTCTGTAGGATGTGCTTGTTCCAACCCACATTGACGAAGCTGCATGAATGGTGCATGACCCCAAGAATAAGAAGGAGAAAATTAAAGCATTGTTGGATGCTTTGCATCTCCCACCCAAAGTTTCAGTGGTAGTAGGATAGCTACAACCACCTTAATTACCACCTATGTGTGAAGTTGGTGAAGGTCCCTCAGAGCCTCAAGAACCACCACTACCTAGGACCATCGAATCTTCTTCAACATCTTTACAACATCAAGGAACATGATGTTCAGTTTTGAAGAGTTGTGTCATGGTGTTCAATTTTTTGTCTTGAACATTGTCATTATTTGTAATGTGTTGATCTATACACCTGGGCACTCCATTTTTTGTCAAGTCAATTAGTTTGTTTTGTTTTAAAAAAATTCAATCAATAATCCCATACCTTCCAAATTTTCTCAAAGAACTTGAGGACAAGTTTTCATTTAGTTGTGGGGGTATGATGAGTTTTGTTTAGTTGGCTACGTCAATGAGGCCTCGTTGACACAACCTCATTGACTAGGCCTTGTTGATGAGGCCTAGTCAATGCATCTTACCATGTGTTGACGAGGCCCCATTGATGCAGTTTTTTTGGCTATAAATATGCTTGTGTAGCTACATTTATGGTAATTAGAGATTGTAGTTGCAGTAAAGCTCTTACAATTTTTCCATTTGAAAGTTAGAATTTTTCCCTGAGTGCCTGTAGCAGGAGTCATTAAGTGTATGAATCTTTATTTGAACATTGTTGTGCCTGAGCACGATAATGTGTGTGGCAATAAAGATGAATTTTTTGATAAATCTTGTAGCACTTTCGATAGATTTGCTATTTCAATTACGCATTCAATGTTTTTAATTATTTATTAAATGTTTTCCATTAGTTATTAAATATTTTCCAGTTATTACATTAATGAAGTAATTAAGCCAGATAGATTACATACATAAGTACAATCGCTTCGAGCATGACACATATTCGCTTGGTTATCTTAGCAACATTATTGATTGGTTTAGCCAATAGCATAGCACTTGGTTGCCCAACAGTAGATACATGGGTTTAGGATGTGTAAAAAAAATTGGATCAGATGCTTATGTTAGGATTAGTTAAATGCTAGTTAATTAGTTAATTTAGGTTAGTTAATCAAATTCCTTTTATCTACATTTGAGCACCAAACTATAAAACAAAAAATGATAAAAATCAGATGCCTCAATTATACTTAACCATACTAATGAATGTCACAAGTGTAATTGGAAAGACAATGATTGACCTTAAGGCAAGATTGACTTCCTAAAGGACTAGTGCACTAGAAATGATAAAGTTCACAAAATTTGACCTGATTGTGCATGAACGATTTGTGATTTGTATGGTTGGGTGTAGGGGTACCTCGCTACTCATCAATTCATAATTGCACTCTTCTCAGGGGAGTTGAATCCACCTTCCATGTTCAATTCTAAAATGATGCAATCTTAAACAAATCTTGCTGATAGCTCTTTAATACTTGACTGGAATAACAACTAATAGATAATAAGAATTTGCATCTAGTTTATTACATCTAATGTGATGTAAACAAAATTGTTTATTACCTTCTATATTAGATCACAACTATGTTAAAACCTTTTGTTTAACTAACTCATGAATATACTTATGATTTTGATGCACTTATTTCCAAGAAATATTCCATGTTGATGAGCATCAAAGTGTAATGTCAATAGGCCCTTGTTGATATGGCCTCATTGATGGGCCCCTATTGATGTGGCCTCATCTATGTTGTGTTGCTTGGTTGATGGGGCTACATTGATGTAGCATTTGCTATGTTTATGGGGCCCCACCGATGTAGCTCCAAAATAAGGTCTATAAATACGTGCTCACTAGCCATGTTTATGGGAGGTTAAGTCATAGTTGTAGTAGAGCTCTTGCAATTTTGTTATTTAAGAGTTAGAATATTTCTCTAAGTGCTCGTAGAAATAGTTAGAAAGTGTATAGATCTTTATTCGAGCACTGATGTACCTAAGCACACTAGTGTGAACAACAATAAAGACAAGCCTTTTGATCAAATGTTGCAGCACTTGGAATAGATTAATGATTTATTTTTGCATTTACTATTTTCATTAATTATGCAATTAATTAAGCTAAACTAGACCTCAATTTATTAATTAAGTAATTAAGCTAAATAGATTAAACACATAAGTATAATCGCTTTGAGCATAACATACAACACTTGGTAATTCCATTAGTGCTTAATGCTAGGTAGCCCAGTAGTATTGTATGCATTCATGATGTGTATGAAAATTGGGACTAGATACTTAGGTTAGCATTAGTTAGAGATTCCTTAATTTGTATATTAAATTAGCTATTAAACTACTTCATTTTTATATTTTAAATACTAGCAACATAAAACATAAAATAATAAAAATCATATGCCTCAATTACAGTTAACCATACCTTTGTATGTCACAAGTGTAATTGGGAAGATAACAATGATTGTTAGGGCAAGTTCACTTTCTAGAGGCTAGTGCATCGGAAGACATAGAGTCCATGGAATTTGACCAGATCACATGTGAACACTTAGTGATTCGTATGGTTGAAAGTAGGGGTACTCAATGCTCATCATTGGCATTGTTGTTGGGGACTCTTTTTATTTGAAACATGCACTATCTAGGTTTAGTAAACATCATTAACATTGTTAGACAAACCCTAAGTTCAAATCATTCTCACAATAAATATAATCACATAAGCACACTAATATTTTATTTGTATTACAAAATGTCTTCTTCTCATAGGCGCAATGATACTAATTCAATGGTCCCTTAAGAATGTAAGGTGGTGTATACTCATGTAGATGAGTATGTGCTGACTTCACCTTCATCCTACATTAGGATAAACAACTGCAATTGTGAGATACAGAAGGCAACATTAAGGCTAGGGCTCAAATAATCATCAAGATGATAAGAAAACTAAGGATGCAGTTGTGAAAACTATAGAGGAGTTGGTAGACACCATGGTGGTGGCAATCCTCCTCCATCTTCACTCTTTTCATTTGCATCTTTGTCTTCCTCTTCTGGTTTTGACTACAAAAAGAACAATTATGATGAAGGGGAATAATGGGACAACAATGATGATCGTTGAGCCCACCATGAACAAAGGGGTAGCAAAGGATGTTATCGACATCATCAAAATAATGATGATGATGAACCTTTGTTGGCAACTCAGAGCATACTAAATATTGCAGAGGCCATAAAAATTCCAACCAAGCATGTGAAAGATAGTCGAATCAAGTGACTTAATATGAACAATATTCCTAGGATTGACGGGGGATATAGCTTTGATCCACAAAAACATCTTCAAGCTTTTCATGATGCCTCTACCTTATAAAATATTGAAAATGATTGGTAGAAATTAAAGCTATTTCCCAGGACACTCATCAAGGAAGCAAAAAGTTGGTACCAATCCTTGCAGCTAGAATCCATCCATAGTTGGAGTACGATGCTAGAGTACGATGCTAGAGGTATTTAATGATAAGTATCAAACATGATCTAGAGTGTCTAATTTGAGAAGGTAGATCCAAGGATGAATGTAAGAAAACCATGAACCCTTGGACACTAACATGGGAAGATATTATCCTCTCATCCACCGATGCCCTAGCCATGGTTATTTTCAACGGGAACAACTTCACCATATCATAGATGGACTTAGATTGAAAATGAGAAGAACTCTTGGGCTCTATGCCCAAGTAAGACTATTACAACTTAGAGCCCATCAGATTCAAAGGGTAATTGATCAAGTAGCAAAAGAAGAAGAAGAGTGAAGAAAACATGAAAGTGTTAAAGAATACAAGGATCCTTCCATTAGAAAGAGGGAGGTTCGATTTTGTGATAGTGAGAAAGAGTCACCTCTCAATGAGGTGATGAACAGAAAGACATTTCCAATTCAAAAATCTATGTTTGAAATTTTGGCCAAGGAAGATAAAATGTAGAATTTTTTGGATGAAAAATTCCAAACTACTCTAAAAATCACTGAGGAATCAAGATAGCAAAGTAGTGATTGGGACCATAGAAGGTAGAAAGAAGCTAAACATGCCTACCAAATGGGTAAGGGCAAGATAGCTATAGTAGAAGGCATTGTAGAAACTTAAGTAAATGATGATGGTGGGTGTGACATTTACCAATATGAACATCCTAAGGAATGTTACCCCATCATATCATACTTACAAGAGTCTAGGGTGTATGCTCTAAATCCACAACTAACAAAGAGGCAAACACCTAAAAGATTATCTTATCTTCAAGGAAATCCTAGGTAGTTCCATTAGCAAATTCAATATTTTCCAAGTGGAACTCCACTGTAATCGTATGACCAATATCAATAGTGGCACCAACCACAGTCATGGGGGATGCCACCACGAAGGTAGCAGTACCCTTACAAGCAACCAGATCGATATGGGTATTACATTCAGCAACCCATATCTCCATGTGACTCTTCTAGTCACATTTCTCCTTTCTAACATCACTAGTACCTTCTAGAATACTACCGAGCTCATTCTTCACATTCCAGGAGGGATACCAAATTTGATCCTTATCCTCTTCCTATTCGTACACATGTTCCTCTACACTCAATATACCTATTTCCTACTCCATCCATACAGGGTGAATTTCCAGCCCAATTACAACAATGCAAGCCTACCAAGGTTGTCAATCTACAACTAATTCATCAACTGAGGGGTTTGGAACCTCATGCTCATAAAAGATAATTATTTCAAACCAATAGCCCAACTATGCCCTCATAAACTCATCTGATTGATCATCCTACTTCTACCTCATCCTCTGCAAACCATTCCATCTAGTCCCCTTCAAACCAAATGCTACCATAAATCCATACTGTTATGCTCACATATGTCATATCTAATTGGATCCAAGTTGGCAACCTTCCTAAGAAATTAGTTGATCCTCAGAGTCATCTTATTTATTTATAGATTACTGGAAATGAACCATGTAAAGAACTTTTTGATTCAATTTTTAATGTGAACTTGATTTCTCATGAGATGTACACTACTTAGAACCTTCCACCTCTTAAGAGCAATATCAGATTGGAAGTAGTAGACCAATCCATCACTATTTCATTGGGACTAGTTGAAGACATTGTGACCACTATTTGTGGGTGGTATTATCCTACCGATTTGCTAGTAATCAATGTTGAGAACTGTAAGGGGGACTTCCTAATCATTATGGCAAGGACATGGCTAAGTACTATTGATGAAAAAATGGACATCAGAGATCTTTCCCTAGAGATATCTAAGGAAAAGGAATTTAGAAAGATCAAGAAGACACGATTTCCATGCATCATGTACAATAATACTAGGTGTAATTGTATGTAGAAACTCTAGTCAATGAAATGAGCATCTAATTTCACATGCAATAAGTGTTCACATGAAATCAACATTCAAAGGTGTCTATACGCAATAGCCACAAAACAAGAGGATACTTAGTGGTTGACCACTGATTCTAACAATAGCACAATGTGCATAGAACCTATCAAGAGCTTGATGTGTGCTTATCTTTTAGGCATGGATGAACTAGAGCAAGTTCATCACCAACTCTCTGATAATGAAACCAATGATAGTAATTGGGGAAAGTTGAAGATCCTTGAGGATTTTAAACAAGATTCCTTGGGGTTAAAAACTCTACATGCTAGCTTGGAATATGCATTCTTAAAAAATGGCAAGCCAGTTATACTTAATGCCAAACTTGCTCCAAAACAAAAAGAAAAACTGTTAGAAGTGTTCAACAGATGTTCAAAAGCCTTTGGTTGGTCATATCCTAAACTTGCTAGAATTGATCCTTGGATATGCTAGCACTTCATCTACAAAGATCCATCCATGAAGCCAAGGAGGCAATCGTAATAGTGGTTAAACCCAAAATTGAAGAAAATCATTAAAGAGGATATTGAGCAACTCCCTAAGGTAGAGTTCATCTACCCCATTGTGGATAGCAAGTGGATTAGTCCACTCATGATAGTGCCAAACAGAGGTGACAAATGGCAAGTTTGTATCGACTTCAGGCTGTTAAACATGGAAACATTCAAAGATAATTTTCCATTACCATTTGTTGATTAGGTGTTTAATATCATATCTAGGCATTACTATTATAGTTTTCTGGACCGTTATACTGGCTATAACCAAATCTAGATTGCACTAGAAGACTTGGCCAGAACAACATTCATGAGTCCTTGGGAAATCTTTGCATATCGTAAGATGCCTTTTGGTCTATGAAATGCTCTTGCTACTTTCCAACACCTGGTCTTAAGAATATTTCAATAACAAATTGGTAGTGGAGTGGAAATATTTATGGATGACTTCTTCACTTATGGTGCTACATTTGAGTAATCCTTGGATTGCCTTGAGCAAGTACTAAAAAGATGTGTGGAAATAAATATATGACTCAATTGGTAAAAGAGCCATCTCATGGTTCAAGAAAAAGATTGTATTGGGGCATAAAATTTTGCAAGAATGGATCGAGGTAGACTCTAAAAAGATAACGATCATCCAAGGAATCATTTTTTAATCATAAACTATAAAAGATGATCAATCATTCCTTAGATACACTAGCTACTACTGGTGATTTATAGATAATTTCTTTAAGATCACAAAACCATTGGTTAAGCTAACAAAGAAATATGTTTCCTTTATCTAGACCAAAGAATGCAAAAATGCATTCCAAAGCCTCAAGCTAAAGCTCATAGAGACTCTAATTCTACAAGCACCTAACTAGTCTAGACCATTCTATATCATGATAGATGCATCTAACTATGCCTTAGGAGCTATGCTAATGTAGTTGGATGTTAAGAAATGTCCATATTACATTCACTATGTAAGTTGAAGCATTGTGGGTGCAAAATTAAACTATACCACCACAAAAAAAAGAATTGATGGTAGTGGTGTTTGCTCTAGAGGAGTTTAGGCACTATGTGCTTAGATATAAAGTGTTTCTGCACATTGTTCATAGTGCCATTTATTTCCTCATGAACAAGCCAATGGTGAGCCCCCATCTCATATAGTGATTAGTGATCTTATTAGAATTCGACCGTACAATGGTAGATTGAAAGGGAATTGAGAATGTGGTTGTCGATCACTTGTCTCAGTTACAATGGGATAACAAAGAGAAGGAGAGCTAGCTCTTTGACAAATTTCTTGATGAACTCCTCTTTGTTGGTGCAATAAATGAAAAAATGCTCATAAAACCCAAATGGTATGATGGCATCCTCACTTATCTTCTCACTTAGAAGATGCTACAAGATTTGGACCATAGGAAGAAACAACAATTTCCTCATTGATCTAAGCATCGATGGCCTAGTTCATTAGTGTGTACCTAGTGTAGATCAATTGTGCATTCTCTAGGATGCTCATGAGGGTCCTTGTTGGGGCCACTATGCTAGGAGATGCATGACCATAAAAATATTGATGGTAAGATACTATTGCCCCACAACCTTCAAGGATGCCCACCAATTTGTCGGATCCTGTGAGGGTTGCTAATGAGATGGTGGGATGACCGCACATATGGAGGATCCTCAACAGTGGATTCAACTATTAGAATCCTTTGACATATGGGGCATAAATTTCATGGGTTCCATCACACCCATGTCCAACAAGAAGACATATAGAATTGTTGTTATTGACTACTATACCAAATGGGTAGAAGCAGTAATTGTCATTAACTATACATCATCTAGTGTTGCTCAATTTGTACAACAAAATGTTGTGAAATGATTTGGAGTGCCATGTGCACTAATTTTTGACAATGGAACCCATTTTACAAGTGCTACTTTTTGAAAAATCATGCAACGCTTGGGGGTTGAACATAAATTAACAACACCCTATCACCCCAAGCTAACGGTTAAGCAAAGGTGACTAACAGGGAGATCATAAAGATTCTAACAAGAACTATTATCAAGTATAAGAGAGATTGGAGCACAAAACTCAACAATGCCCTTTGGGCCTACTGCTCAACATGGAAACTTCCTATTGGCTACTCTCCCTACGAGTTGGTGTATAGAAAACTTCCAACACTCTTAATTCAATATGAGCTCCATACACTCTGAACGACATGTGACCTAGCTCTTGACCTAAGTCTGGCACAAAAAGGAAGATTAATCAACTTAAATATGCTAGACAAAAATTGATTAGTGGCTCTGTCCTTGAATGAGGTGCACAAGGCATTCAACAAACAATGTCATGACCTTAGGATATGGAAAGAGAAATTTCAACAAGGAGTTAAGGTTCTCTATTAGAACCCCACACATGTTCCTCAAAAAACCAAATTCCAAACATTGTGGGAGGGGCCTTATATAATTGACAAAACCTTTCCTTCAAGGGCCATGATCATATACAAACTTGAAAGCACAAACAAGAAGTAGTTGATCAACATCTAATAGATAAAGCCTTTTGATGAGCCCAAGCAAGCCAATGCAACAAATACCTCAATGGATGGATAACCATGCTCAATTTTTTAGATCTTCTCCTTCCAACTCAATTGTGGGGGAGATGGCCATATGTGCTAATCATATACATGGCTCCTCAATTTTTCTATTTTTTTAACACATTTTCTTGTTTTAAAACTTTTTCCTATTTTTTTTACACCATTGTTAGTGCATTTAAATTTTTCTTGAATATTTTATACTTTCTTAAATATCTTACTCTATTTTAATGTAATTCTCTAATTTTTTTTTATAAACATGCTTTGTGCCAACATGATACAATGTGTTGTAGCTTTTACTAATGGTGGTTTGTGCTTAATGTTTTGTTTGCTAATGTCTAATTTCTAATTTTGAATTTTTATACTGATGGCAAAGACATGGTTTCTTTTTAATGGAACAAGCAATGAGTTCACAGCATCCATCGATCCACAAACTCTATGGTTTTCCTTGTTTTGAAACTATGAGGTCCATTTTATTAAATAAAATTTTAATAAATTTATGACCTTTGTAGTTTCTAGAATTGCAAAGGATTCAAAGGTTTACATAGGGTGTGACTTTAAGGGGACTCAGTACACTTTGTACTCTTATACTTACTTGGATGCATGGGTGTTTTCATAGACTTATTACCATTCCGTGTTGACCAATAATAGGAAGTTGAATAAGTCTTTGCATTGTGTGGTTCCCATCCAAAAATTCTAAAAAAAAACAAAATAAAAGAAAAAAAACATGATGGGAATTCAAAGCACATCCCTTAGACAAATAAATAGGCTACAACATTGGTTATGGGACTAGAAAGACATGTTACCCATGCCCAAAGGTCCCCTCTAACTAAGGCCCTCTCTCATTTCTTACGTTTCTTTTATTCTTCTTAAGGAATGGTGGTTGTTCTGTGGGAGCACTCTTGTGTCTCAAGGGGTGGATCGGTCTTGGAGTGGCAATGTAAAGTCACTAAAAGTAGTTGGTTTTGGTTTGGACTAAGGATGGATCTTCTTAGGTCATTTAAACAAAAATCCACAAGAGACTTCTTATGACCTCAATTCAGAATTCCATTTCATCTTTTCCATCATTCATCCATGCTACTCATAACTCACCTCACTATCGGTGTCCATGTTCTTATTCAGTGTCTTTTTTTGATGTACTTGAATTCTTTTGTAGAATCTTTTGGGTTTTGGTCCTTAACTTTCATCAATCATTAATTTCCTATGGGGCCCACAGACTCCTTAGGTTGAGGTTATGTAAGGGCAAATAAGGCATTTGCCTACTATGGGGAGGACCCACTTGCATATCTCTTGGTTGGGTTCATTAAGCATCTTATCCTTAGGCATTCTTTGAATCATAATCTTTCATACACCCATCTTTTGCATCCAACCATGTTCTCCTTTACATATTTTCTTTAATTCACACATTCTCCATCAAATTTTTGAATTTTTGAGCTTTCAAAGACCCTATTTAATGATTTCATCATTTTCTTAGCTTTTCTAGGACTCCATGGATTCCAAATTCACTTAAAAATTTGTTATATTTTTCAAAATATTCAAAATTAAAAATTTTGTTTACAAATCCCATAAACGGGGCCTTGTTAATGGAGCCCATGCATACATGAGGCCCTGTATACATGGCCTTGCCAATGTAGCACAAAAATACTATAAATATGTGTGAGCCCCCTTAGAAATTTTCACATTTGTTCACAAACACCAAGGGAGTTTTTCAAATTTTTAGAGCCTAGAACCTTTCAAAGCCAATAACTTCCTCATCATTTAACTAAATCACTCTATTTTTCAACCCTGTAGCTCCTAGAGGTAAGCTCTTAGTTGTGGGGGCCATAAATGTGTCATTTTTGATAGAAAATTTTTCACAATTTCCCTAACCCCCACAAATGTTTAACTAAGAAATCAACATTTAAACACCAAATTATAGAAGTTAAACGTTACCAATTAGCTTCAGTTGCACATAGAACAAAAATTAATTAATAAACTATGAATAAAATAATCAATTTGCCATGGTCAAACCATAGCCAAGTGTAACTAACTAACAAGATAAGGTATTCAAATATTCAAAGTTACACATTATATCTACTAATCCATGGATGTGTTGTGACTTCAGATGGCACTAAAAGCAAACATACATAAGAAGGAGGATTGTCTTAAGCAAAGGAGAAATGGCCAAGAATGGAAAGGGGCCAAGAATAGGCCTAGGATGAACCAATTGTAACCCATGCCACAAGTCCTCTTAGGGAAGAGACCAAAGTGAAATCCATTTGTCAGATTCCAAAACTAGTAGCAAAAATAGAACATTCGCACCGAGATGAGGCACTAGCTCAGTAAGCAAACCTTGAGGTGACCTTGACAGAGGCTTGCCTAAATCAAATCAAATCAAGGGAGGTCCAAAAAATAGTGCTCTAGGAGTTAAAATTTGGTTCTTTCCTAGAGAAAGCACCTAAGGATGTATAGGATTAATTGAATACGTCTCCCATGTCGCCAATTATCACTTCTAGTGGGGAGTAGTATATGGGAGTGACGTTCTTATTTTGGAACAACAAGCAGGTCAGTTCAATAGTCAAAATCAAGGACATCTCATTGTCCTACTCACTGCTGGCCATTACTAAAGCACTTAGGTTGCTAGAAATTGGGACAAATCTCATTGAGATTTCAATGCAGGTGGATCCCAGTATCAAAAAGGAATGGATGTGGTGGTGCTATGGTGTCAACTGCAAGGAGTATGACGTGTTCACACTAGCAGAAAGAGTTTACTAAAAGATTAGGAATTTTCACCTAAACCCCATGGTGAGGCCCAACAAGATCACTATCTTTTCTACTTGTATGTGCGCTGCTTTAAGTTGGAGATTCTCAATCAACCTTACATAGCTGGTCTATCTGGATAGAGGAGAAATTTAAGAAAAATGAATGTGGAAGGAAGGCACTCCCCTTCCCATGCTTCATTAGAAAATTATGTCGAAGGGGAGGGATAGTCTACTATATGAATAATGTTGTCTGATGTGCTCTGACCACTAATTGGGTAGAGATGATGAAGGACAAAACGCCTACAACAACCATTCAAGAAGAGGAGTAGCAATCATCACCTCCACCTACCACTTAGAAAACTATGTTGGATGTCATTGCAACATCCCAATGGTTGTGCGAGTAGTAAGAATGCCTTTTGAGAGAGAAAGAGCAATGAGCAGGTATGAGTAGTGGGGACCCATTTGTGTACTAACCAAAAATAAGTCACCTAAATGAGATGGTTTGAAGAGTTAGCCTGATAGGAGGTGGTGGATCCATTTTCTCTATCCAAAAAATGCAATTGTCTATGAGGTCAAATCCTAGCACCAAAGAGGTAACAATATCTCTCTTAGAACAATAGTGATTCCCAAAAATTTCTAAGAATGCCACAACCTTCTCGGTGCTCTTAGAGGAAGGTAAGGGGGCAATAGTACTGGTGATGTAGCACCAAGGGCAAGAAACAATAGCAAAGGTAGTTGTTGATAGGATTGCTGAAACACTCAATGCACCTACCATGTCTGTAGCAGACGTCATTACACTAAAAAACGTGTAGACGTCCACATGGACCATAAGCTACAGATTAAGTGTAGCATAGCATGAAGAATTGCTAGATTGACTGGTGGGAACTAGGTAACTACTTCCAAATGTCTTTGATTTTTTGAATAGTATTATTGAAACCCAATGAAGCTGCTAGAGCTAAGGGGCAAGAACTTCATTTTGGAAGGGAAACTTGAAATAGCCAAGGAGTTGAATGAATGCTTGGTTGCCGAAGTTGCTAAATTAAGAGCCTATTTTGTCAACCCTACATTTCTCAACCCAGCATTGACAAGAGATGAAGCTCTTGAACATCTTCACACTAGGCTAAAAGGGGTTGAGGGTGTAATGGAGATTGCAATGTTCTACCGATCCTTGGCAGAAGCCACCTAATATAAGATTCAGAAGGCCTTATATTTGACCCGTCAAGAGAATGTGTAGTTGATCATAAAAAAGCATTGCCTGTGAAATGTTGATATGCATAAACAATAGTTGACCAAATTTATCCATCAACAGCAGGAGCAACTAGCTAAAGCAAACATAGAGTTAAGAAGATTGGTAGTTGAGAACCAAAACCTCTTCATGTAGGAGGTTTGTGCCCTTCACCAAAAGACTATAATAGAGGTAGCCACCTAGAAATCAGAGGCTGTCATTTGAGAGAGTTAAGGATCATTACAAAGACTAGGTCAGCCTATAGAAAGAAGTAAATGAGAAACATATTTAAGTGGTAAAGGCAAAGGTGAATGAGGCCCTCTAGCAACTCCAACAAGGACATGAATTATGGTATCCTATCATTGATGGGATTGATTAGTACAATAAGGCAAAAATTTACCTAAAGGAGTTGCAAATAGAGGAAATGACGAAATACATGAAGCTAGCCAAGCTCTGGTATGCGAACTTGGCTATGTTGACTACTGAACGACCATTATCAAAACTGAAAAGGTAAGTGGCTAGCTCGTACTTGTTATACAAGATCGAGTTCAAGCATCACAAGGACACCAAGAAAAAGCTTGCGATGGCAAACACTGAACTTGAGGTTCTTAAGGGTAAATACACTGATTAGAGATCTACTGCTAAGAACTTGACCAAAAGAATGAATGACTAGCAGGAGCTACAAAATGTAGTGAGGACATTTGATGTCAAATGCAAATAATTTGCTACCTAGTTTGTCAACATCAATGAGCTATTCCCAATAATGCCCTATTCGTGAAATATCCCCATTCTAGCCCACATTGGTGATGCCACGTGGACTATGAATGATCCCTAGAGCAAGGAGGAGAGGATGAAGGCATTATTGGATGCCTTTCACCTTCCATCAGAGGTTGTAGTTACAATAGGATAGCCATAGCTACCTCAGCCACTATGTGCATCCAAAGCTGGCAAAGGTCCTTTAGAACCTCAAGAGCCTCCACCACTTGGGACTATTTGATCTTCTCAACCACCTTCATGCCCTTAGAGGATGTGTTGTCTAGTTTTGAGTAGTCACATTGTGGTGTTCAATTTTGTGTCATGAACACTATCAATTTTGTAACGATGTTGATTTGTACATTTAGGCACTCAATTTTGTTATGTCAAGAGTTAATCAATAATCCCATACCTTCCCAATTTTGTAAAGAAACTCAAGGAAGAGTTTTCATTCAGTTGTGGGGATACGATGAGCATCAAAGTGTTACATCGACTAGCCTTTGTTGACATGGCCTCATAGATGGGGCCCCATTGATGCAGTCCCATCTACGTGGTGTTGCCCTGTCGACAGGGTCATGTCAATGTAGCATTTGCTACGTTTATGGGGCCCCATCGATGTAGCTTCACAATGAAGTCTATAAATATGCGTTCACTAGTCGTGTTTATGGGGAGGTCAAGTCATAGTTGTAGCAAAGCTCTTGCAGTTTTGTCATTTGAGAGTTAGAATATTTCTTTGAGTGCCTGTAGCAGGAGTTAGAAAGTGTACGGATATTTATTCGCAGTAGACAAAAGTTAAGCCACCACATCACATCATATAAGCTATTTGATTCTATAATCTCCACATTTTTCCAAATTAATACTAATACTATTATCATATGGAACCATACCATAACATAACCAGTCCCTATCCCAAAGCAAACTCCTCCACTTTGATGGTTGTTCCATAGCTCTTTTGTGAATTTGTTACGTGTTACCACATAATTCAATTCCAAAGAATGTCCACTTTTGGGATATGTCAGAGGGTAAAATGCTTGTCATCCTCTGAAAGTGATTACTACTGTACATAGTTTTCTAAGTAGGCCATAAATCATTAATTCATTACCGGGTCTGAATTGAGTTAGCATGACTTTTATAATAACCTTTATTTTTAGAAAGAAATCAGTAAATTTAGGCATATTTTTGCAACTTTTAAATATAATTGGGCCTGAATCCAACATATTTCTCAACTATTTAAACACTCGTACCCTAAAGGTAGGCCAGGGCAACGAGAGTTAGCCAGCGTCAAAATCGAGGTGCACCACGCAACCTTTCAATGGAAAGCGAAAGTAATAATTCTTGTTTATAATGAATGTCGTAAACGATCATTTTCAAATACTCTGGTTTGATCGTAACTTTCAAAATTGAAATTTGTAAAATTCTGCCAGGAAGCATCGGTCGTAGCTGGAAAGGATACTATCAGTGTGACCTCACCGTTGGTGATGGAATTCTTGTCTTCTCTCCACAGACGAGCGCCCCGCTGACGCCTTGTTTGCCTTCCTCCAATGGATTTTCACCGTCAAAAACACGAGACAACTATTTGTGCTGGCTCGCCTCGATCATTTAAGGAAGGGCGTGGGTCATTCGCGCGCTTGCACGCGGAGGCTCACGCTGAGTTCCGTCGGAAAGCATGTCCTTCCGAGCAAAAACGTTTTCTGCATGAGCAGATCTGTGGCGGGCATCGTCGCATACGGGTTGGGCAGTGGCCAGCACAGGATGAGGAAGAAGAGGAGGAACGAGGATCATGGTCTTGGTCTTTGTTGTAGCACCCACCACCAACACCACGACTACTACTACTGCTGCGCAGATATATTAGCGTTCCCTGCGGCTTTCCTCCACACGCTGTGTAATTGGTCAGATGCGGCGACGTGTGCCGGCGTTTCGGGGTAGTCGTGTTGGAAAGCTTTATCTGTATTTTAGAAATTGGCTACACTGCTTCGAAGCATGGTAGGAATGCATACGTTATCATGCATGGTAAATGTATTTTTATTAGGAAACTGAAAATTTTTAAAAATAATGAGGCTTGAATGTTAGTGCATACCACTATTTTATTGGCGCAATCTACAAGCCCTCTTATCTCCTTTGACATTTCGCAAGGGTTGAAGGGAGTAGCAGTAGGATCGTTTTTCTTTTTAAATATTAATAAAAAATTTCTCAGGTACTTTCATACAAATGAAAACTCTTGGGTTTAATTTTAATCTTTCATTCTTATTTTATTTTTGCAAAGACAAGTTCATGATGATGATAACGTTGAAGGATAGCAAAGCTTAAGATCGAAAAACTAGTGTTCCTAGATGTAACCCTATATGAATTCAAAAATGAAATTGAGGATTTGGAAGTTGAGCCCTTTGAACTTGCTCTCCCATTCATCTAAAGTGTCTTGTTCCATCTAAAGTGTCTTGTTCCAGAGTGAATTCTGGAAATATTGCTTGTAGCAAAGTATTGTTGGTGCTATGGTGATCATTGAAGATTTCATCTACAAAGTTCATGGCGGAATGAACCCCCTCCCAATATTTAAAAGACGAGTAGTTAGGCATTATATTCTTTAACTACAGTTAAATAAGAAGGGAAGGGGTTTAGATAACTAGGGGAGGACTCACGGGCACGCAAACATGGTTATGGTGATCATGAGACATACATGCACTTGCATTATAGCAATTGCGATGTAAGGAAGATTCTAGCTATTTTAATTTTGATGTAAGGTGGGCATAGCTTATATAAAGTCTTCCAAAATATTGTTCTAGTAATGGCTTTCAAATTTAAGGATCACACCGCATCACTTTATGAATGTTAATAGAGAGTAGGTAAACATAAGGATCATCACTTAAAGACTCAATACTCATCCTGCCAAGTCAGGGTTTTGGGAAGGGTGTTATATTCTTGATAATGTCTTTTAACAGCTACTAAAGCATTCCCTTGCATGGAAAAATATGAATGTTTCTTATCTACGAAAGAATGCTTTTCTACTAATTTTTCATTAATGGTAAATTAAGTAACAAATTCTTTTTTATTTTAACATCAGCTAGACAAGGTTGTCCATTTTCCCCAATTTATTTATCATTTTACAATATTCTTTTGATTTTGCTAATTAACTAGGGAGAATTCAAGAAGTATCTCTTCCAAAATATGTAGGTAGCATCTATATTAAATAATTTGCATATGACACATTTTTGCTTTTAATAGATAATCAATTAAAATTAAAAATTTAACAAGATGTTAGCTTAATGGTAAGACTCTTGATTTGGAACTACAAGTTATGGGTTTAATTATGGTGAGCAATATTGAATTATAAAGTTCAAATTTGCTAATATGTATTGAGGGTAAATATCATGGGCACGAACCTATAATCAAGCATGGACTTAGCCTATTGACCAATATAGAATTGATAGAATTGATAAAGGTGTAGTTGAATGATGATGAGCTTAATGTTAAAACTAATGAACTACAAGTGATGTAAAATAAATTCTAAGTAATGGAAATAAGTAAAAGGTATAAAACTTATAAGCAAATAGGAAACTAGATATGTAGGAAATGGTTTAAGTTCACTTCCCAGTGAATGAGAAATCCTTAATTAAGTAAATGAATAGAGTCTGTCTCCTAGGTAGAGCCAAGTACTACAATGATGGGAGAATACCAACTATAGAATAAAATTGACAATAAAAACTTGTTTATGAGCAAGTTAAGGGTTTTAATGCTAGCATGTGATGGGGGTTGTTTCTATGAATTGTCTTGCACATGATGCTGACACTATAGTAAATGACACTAATACTATAGCAGGTGAAGCTAACACTAATACTGCTGACATTGATGTTGGTCTTGGTGACATCGAAACTAATGTCAACTTGTTCACATGTGCTACCTATGACTTAGGCATTGGGACTAAGCTCATGAATTACAAGGAATGCTGAAATGGCTGAGTATGTAGGTGACATAGTGGATATAGGTACTTATGTTATGAATCTTTTAAAACTTAAATATCAAGAAATTAGCCCTAAATTAATGTTTTGGGTTGGTATTTATAGGGTGAAGGTTTCAAAATTACATCCTAGTGTCAAGTATAGTTAACTCATAATTTTTTTGGGAAACTTAGTGCAGGCCAAACTGGGTGATGCTGATGTAGGCATTAGCATCAACCTATGTACTATCTTTGAAATAGTCATTTCAGGATCCTATAGATTATTGTCAACACCAAGACTAATGTTAAACATGTCATTATGATGTCAAGCAAGCACTGGGGCTCATACAGGGTCCAAAACTATGGTCAAAAAGCAACCTTGTGGTGCATGCTACAAATTTAACAACATTAATGTCACCTACCCATACTTAGAAAATATGTGTTGTTTCATATCTCTTGAAACTTGTTGGAGTTGCAAAAGTTGATGCTTGTTGTCCTAATGCTAGTTGATACAACATTGCCTACTCTTGATAGATGTTGCTGAGGTGTCAAAGAAGGATCCAACAAGAAGAAGATGTATGATGATTTGGTAATGAACCTACAAGAAAAGAGGGAGAGAAAAAAGTGGGATAAGGGGAGAATGTTAGGATATTTCCAGTATAGTAGTCATGAGGACAATGCTATGAAATGGAAGGGGGCATGGCTAAATCCCACACACAAGATCATCAAAAGGATGTCACTAATAATGTTCATACCCTGTTACACACCTTCATTAGAACAAAATAGAATCGCTTAATACTCACTGATGTACTAATGAGAAGAAGGGAATAAGATAGGAAGGGGAGTTAGAGGAAGAATAGAAAAGCATGTGGAAGAAGAGGTAAGATGTAAAGCTACACAATTAAGAAAATAATAAACTAGGTGATGAGTGGCGAGGTACCCCTACACTCAACCATATGAATACGAGTGTTTCACACATGATCTGGTGGAACTCCGTAGACAGGCTAGTTGTGGTATCTAGATAGTTACTTGTTGATAGCAATTAGTTGTCTTCCCACCTAGACTACTATTTGCTTTGTCACGTATTATTTAGTCTAGCGTGAGGTGTATGATGTGGTTTCTAACCTAGTGCTACTCCTAGAGGCAATGGAAAATATCTTTAATTAAGCTAAGAGGAAAAGGGAGAGAGAATCTAAACTAATAGGAGATGAGAAGAGAGAATCTAAGCT
>MNCI01017329.1:77974-107702 GCA_015680685.1 Gnetum montanum
CTATACCATACTTTTTCTTGGCCAACAAGTATCATAGGAAAGATCTTAAGTTTTTGCCATCCATTATCAATGTTGTTCCACACATAGGCATTATGGAAGGCTTGTAGATGATGTTTTGGATCTAAGTCATAGCCTCTTGAAAACTTGGAAAAGTTGTTTAAATTAAGCCTGGATAGACGGCTTTCCTGACAATGCCTAAGGGATATTCAAACAGCCTCTTGTATATGCATTAGGCCCTTAGTGGCCAGTAGGGGTTCATCGTCACTAAGTAGGTTATGAGTTTGTGAGTTGGAATGATGTTGTCTTTGTTCATGTTGGTGTTCCTGATTTTGCTTATGGGTTCAATCTCTATTTCTACGCCGACCCCTAGAGAGATGATCATCCATGTCACTTGATGTTGAAGGAGTAGAGGAAGAGAAAGAGCTAGAAGTCTCATCATGACTTTTGTAGGTCTTCCAATCATCCCTGGTGATGAACTGTGATATTTTTTACGTGATATCGCATCCACAATATAGCATTCGCGATATCGGGTCAACCATGCAATATCGGATACTTGATATCGCGGCCTATCTCCTTATCTATAAATAAGAGGCAGTGCCCTTGGTTTCCACAATTAAGAATTAATCCATTAGCCAAACTCTTGTCATTTTCTTCCTCTAGAGTTATAATTATTTTTGCGTGCCCATAGTAGGAGTCATATAGTGAATGGATCTTTATTCGAGCATTGTGTACCTGAGCACACTTTGTGTACAGCAATAAAGATGAACTTTATGATAAACCTTGAAGCATATAGAATAGATTAATTAGTGTTAATTATTATTCAATGCTTTCATAGTTAATTAATGATTTCTCTCACCTTGCAACTCTCTTAGTTAAATACACTTAGTACGACCGCTTTAGGCATGCGTGTAGTGCTTGCTAACCTAGTAACGATTAGCGTTTGGTAATCCCAGTAGCGTTGCACTGGTTCAGTATGTGTATGGTAAGTGGGAACAAATACTGGTGTTAGGAGTACTTAGAACTTAGTTAATTAATAGTCAAATTAGATTAGTTACTTAGTTACTTCTCTCTCCCCTCTTTATTAGCGTAGGATATAAAACATATAAAAACCATAAAAATCATATACCTCAAGCTTACTTAACCATACAACTATGACATACAAGTAAGTTTGGGAAGACAATAATTAATCAACCCATTATTATTCCACAAAGGCACATAGGCACTTAGTCCTTGGAATTCGACTAGATCATGCGTGAAATGCTTGTATTCGTATGGTTGAGCATAGGGGTACCTCACCATTCGTCATTGGCACCGTTGTCAGGGACTTAGTTGTTTGTGCACTAAGTAGAACTTAGAAAATCATTCACATCGTTGGAATGAACCCTTAGGGTTGGTTAAGAAAAGGATACTAGTACATTGCACACTGAAAAAGATAGTATGTCTTCTTCTTTGCACAAGAGCACTTCACCACCTAGGACTAACACAAGAAGCAATTGGTGGCAGAATACACATGACGTTGACCCGTCAGTTCCTCAATAGTTTCATGTGGTATATATTCATCCTGATGAATATGTACCTAACTTCACCTTTATTCTCCACCAAGAATAACAGCTACGTTGGTGTGACTTGGAAGGTAATATAGTGTTACCTCCCGACCGTTGTGTCCCAAGTATGCTTCTTCGTTCTCTCACACGAATAGGCATGAAACACTTACATGCTGAGTACATTGCGCAAGACTATTATTCGAGAGATTATCGTCCTACCGAAGCGCAACATCAAAGGGACTTGCAATAGGAGAGACACCATAAGTCCTTAAAGGGAAAATGGTCTAGGGATGCCCCACATGTTTTAAGTGAAATTGAGGGTGATGAACCTACCTCAAGTAGTCACCCACATAATGATGTTCCTCCCCTTGACTTTGGCCAAGGGGTTGTGTATCAGAACCTTCATTCTACTATTCAAAACCCAAGTGCTGATACCAATGGACACAAAGAGTTTGAAAAAGGAACAAAGGCACATGACAAAGGTGGGCATTCTAATCGAAATCATGACCGAGGCAGAGACCACTAAAGAGAAGGTTGTAGACACCATCATGATGGCGGTTCTCCTTCTTCTTTACCTTCATCATCACCTTCAACCTCTCCTTCCATGTCCAGACATAGCCATAGAGAAACAGATCGTGAGGATAAGGGTAAAAAAAGTGGAAGACACAGACGAGACAACTAAGATGGAGGATGAGGGCACTCTAGGGAATCATGCCATAGAAGAAGTGAGAGTAGGGAACCGCGTAGGCACCATAGATGCTATGAACAAGATGATCATGATGAACCCCTACTCTCTACGTGAAGCATGCTAGATATAACTGAGGCTGTGAGAGTTCTAACAGGGCACCAAAAAGATAGTAGGATCAAGAGGCTAGACATGAATAACATCCCATGATTTGAAGGGGAATATAATGTTGATCCTCAAAATCACTTACAAGAATTTCATGATGCATGCACCTTGTAAAACATAGAAAATGAGTGGCAAAAGGTTAAGTTGTTCCCTCGAACACTAATAAAAGAAGCTGAAAGCTGGTACCGATCCTTAGAACCAAAATCCATTTGTAGGTGGAGTACGATGTTAGAATTGTTCAACGATAAGTACCAAACGTACTCCCAAGTGTCTAACCTATGAAAGAAAATCCAAGGATGGAAAAAAGGAAGTCATGAACCCTTGGATGCTGCCATGGGCCACTATTATGCACTCTTACATCATTATCCTAGTCATGGTTATTTGCAACGAGATCAACTACACCATCTCGTAGATGGGCTTAGGCATGAAATAAAAAGGACCCTTGGGACTTATGCCCAAGGAAGGTTATCTAAGCTTAGGTCCCATCAAATTCATAGATTACTGGAGCAAGTAGCTAAGGAAGAAGATGAGCTATGAAAAAGAGAGAGTGCAGAAGAATACAACTGAGATCCTTCACTCTAGAAGAAGTGAGTAAGATTTTGTGAGGATGAGGAAGAGTCACCACTCAAAGAGATGGTGAATAGGAAAACCTTACCTATTCAAAAGTTAGCATCAGAAGTATTGGCAAAGGTAGACCAAATGTGGGACTCCCTAGATAGTAGGTTTCAAACTGTGCTCAAAGTAGTAGAGGAGTCTAGGGAGCGAGGTAGTGACCGTGATAAAAGGCAAAAGAGAGAAGCAGAAAATTCACGTAACAAGGGTAAGGGTAAAGTTTCTATTATTGAAGAGGTTTTTAACTCAGATACAGATGATGATAGTGAATGTGAGATTTGTCAATATGACCATCCTAAGGGATGTTGCTCTGTAATCTCACATTTACAGGAGTCTGGGGTGTATGCACTTAATCCACGATTAAACAAACGACAAAAATTCTGACGGTTACCTTATCCCCAAGGTAACCTAAGGCAGTTCCACCAACCCTTAACGCATTATCCATGTGGAACTACACCATAGCCAATTGAGCAACATCAACAGTGGGAGCATCCACAATCATGGGGAATGCCACCACCAAGGCAACAATATCCTTACCAGCAACCAGAACCATATGGATATTACATGCAGCATCCAATCTCTCAATGTGACTCTGTTGGTCATGTTACCCCCCAACACCACTACCAAGCTCATGAGTACTATAGGATTCTCTCTCCTAGGGGCAACATTCTACAAGTATACCATCCTTCCAATCAGACCGCATCTCTCCCATCAATAGCTCCATTACCACCTGCTCCAGCAATGCAAGGTGAACTCCCTACTCAGCCACAACAATGCAATGCCATAAGGGTTGTTAATCCTTAACCTACTATTGGTTTTGACAATTATATGAAGAAAAGATAGTTCTTCAAAACCAATAGTCCAACCAAGCCTTTGCAACCCCAAGTGGCTGAGTCTTTGGATGCCTCCGTATCAACTTAAGCTTCGGAGCCCCCTTCGAACTTAACACCACATTCAACACATACGATCATGTTAACACATGTTGTTACTGATTGGATCAAAGCTGGCCACCTTCCTAGGAAATTCTCTGATTTTGGGAGTCCCCTAATCTATCTACAAATCACCAGGAATGAACCATGCAAAGCTCTTTTGGATTCAGGTTCTAGTGTCAACCTAATATCCCAAGAAATGTAGAAGGCCTAGAACTTGCCCCCATTGGAAAAAAGCAACATTCATTTAGAGTTAGCTGACTAGTCCATCACTATCCCCTTGGGGTTAGTGGAGGATATTGTTACCACTGTTTGTGGATGGTTGTATCCAGTTGACTTCCTAGTGATCCAAGTGAATAACAATAAGGGGGACTTCCGAATCATAATGGGAAGGGCATGGCTAAACACTATCAATGCATGCCTAGGAATCCACGATCTTTCCCTAGAAATATCTAAGGAAACTATTTTTGGAAAGATTGAGAAGAAGAAGGTTCCATGCATCGCATCCAGTGACACAAGGTGCAATTGCATGCAGAGATCATGGGTTGTGCAAAGTTTAACATTGCCTGCATGTAATCAATGTGCACAAATGATCAACATACAAACGTGCCTGTGTGTAGTAGCCACATGACAAGAAGACACCCAGTGGTTGATAGCTGATCAAGAAAGTAGCTCACTTATATGCATGAACTAACTAAGGGTTTGACTTGTGCTTACATAGATAGCATTGATGCATTAGACCAAGTCCACCGCCAACTTCCTAGTCCTAAATTAGAAAACATCAACTGGGAGAAGTTGGAAATTCCCAAGAAATTTAAACAAGAGCCCCTAGAGCTAAAACCATTTCCCACCAGTACAGAGTACACGTTCCTTAAGAATGGAAAATCGGTAATCATCAACGCAAGACTTGCTCCACAACAAAAAGAAAGTCTGCTCAAGGTAATAAACAAGTGGTCAAAAGCCTTTACTTGGTCATATCTGAAATTAACTGAAATAGATCCTAGGACATGCCAGCACATGATTTACACTGACTCCTCCATGAAGCCTCGAAAACAAGCATGGAGGCGATTAAACCCAAAGTTGAAGGAAGTAGTAAAAGAAGAAATCGAATAACTTCTAAAGGCTGGGTTCATATACCCCATTGCTGATAGCAAATGGGTTAGCCCCTTAGTAATCATGCCTAAAAAGGGAGGCAAATGGAGGGTGTGCATAGATTTTAGGCTAATAAACATGGCAACATTCAAGGATCACTCTCTATTTCCATTTGTTGACCAAGTCCTAGACACAATCACAGGGCATTGCTATTATAGTTTTCTGGATGGCTATAGAGGATATAACCAAATAAAAATAGCCCCAGAAGACCAAGCCAAAACTACATTCACTAGTCCTTGGGGAATGTTTGCATACAAAAAAATGCCGTTTGGCTTGTGTAATGCCCCTGTCACATTTCAACGCTTAGTTCTAAGCATATTCTAGCAGTGGATAGGAAATGGTGTGGAAGTGTTTATGAATGACTTCTCCACTTACGAAGCAAGTTTTGATTAAGCCTTGGACCAGCTAGAGCAATTGCTAAAAAGATATGTTGAGACTAATCTAAGGCTCAACTGGTAGAAAAGTCATTTAATGGTCCAAGAAGGTGTAGTTATTGGGCATAAAATTTCACATGCAGGGATAGAGGTAGACCCTAAGAAAATTAAGTTCATCCAAGGAATTACCTGTCGATCAGAAACTATCAAAGACATTCGGTCATTCCTTGGACACACTAGCTACGATAGGAGATTCATGGAGAACTTTTCAAAGGTTTCCAAACCATTGGTAGAGTTAACAAAAAAGGATGTACCCTTTGAGTGGACTAGGGAATGTGAACTAGCCTTCCAAACCTTGAAGTAGAAGCTGGTAGAAACACCCATTCTACAAGCTCTTGACTGGTCCAAACTATTCCATGTCATGATTAATGTATCTAACTATGCCTTAGGAGCTGTACTTACACAGTTAGATGATCATAAATGCCCTTATTATATCCACTGTGCAAGTAGAAGTATAGCTGGTGCACAACTTAACTACACTACTATGGAAAAAGAATTAATAGCTGTAGTGTTTGCAGTAGAAAAATTTAGGCACTATGTATTAGGATACAAGGTATTCATACACATAGATCATAGTGCAATTTGATTCCTCATGAATAAGCCAATGGTAAGCCCCTGTATTATACGATGGCTGGTAATCCTACAAGAGTTCAATTTAACAATGGTCGATCGTAAAGGCACCAAGAACATAGTTGCTGATCATTTATCTCAGTTGCACTGGGATACCCAAGAGGATGAGTATCCTATTTCAAATCATTTCCCTAATGAGTTCCTCTTTGTTGGTATAGTGAATGACCAATCACCCACAGAGACAAACTGGTATAGTAGCATTCTGACCTATCTCCTTACCCAACAGACACCACAAGAGTTATACCTTAAGAAGAAACAACAGTTTATTCACAGAGCCAAGTACTTTATGGAAATCAATGGACAACTTTACAAAGTATGTCATGATGGCTTGGTTCGATGGTGTGTTCCTGATGGAGATCAACTGAGAGTTCTTCAAGATGCTCATGAGGGCCCTTGTGGGGGTCACTATGCTAGGAGATGAATGGCTATTAAGATCCTGCTTGTAGGGTATTATTGCCCTACCTTGTTCCGGGACATCCATCAATTTGTCCAATCTTGTGAGTTCTGTCAACGTGATGGGGGAATGACTGCTAGAATTGAGGATCCGCAACAATGGATTTAACTGATAGAACCCTTCAACATTTGGGGGATTAATTTCATGGGGCCCATTACACCAATTTCCAATGGAAAAGCTTACATCATAGTTATCGTAGACTACTTAAAAAAATGAACTGAAGTAGTTGCTGTTAAAGATTGCACATCATCTACAGCTACATGATTTGTTCAACAACAAGTCATCAACAGGTTTGGTGTGCCGCGTGCACTTATCCCAGATAATGGTACATACTTTACAAGTGCAACTTTTTGAAAATTAATGCAATGCTTAGGAGTTGAACAGAAATTTACTATACCATACCACACCTAAGCAAATGTTCAAGTTAAGGTGACCAACAAGGAGATTACCAAGATACTGACCATAACCATTAGCAAATATAGGCGATACTAGAGCACTAAACTGAATGATGCTCTTTGGGCATACTGCTCCACATGGAAACTCCCTATAGGCTACTCTCCCTATGAGTTAGTGTATGAAAAACTTCCAACACTCCCTATCCAAACTGAGCTCCGTACACTAACCATGGCATGTGACCTCAACATTAACCTCGATCTAGCACAAAAACAAAGGTTAATGACTCTTAACTTGTTAGATGAGAACTGACTAGCTACCCTATGATCCAATGAGTTACACAAGGAATTTAATAAACAACATCATGACCTAAAAATTAGTAGAGAAGTACCAACCAGGAGATAAGGTTCTCGACTGGAATCCCACACATGTGTCACAACGTACCAAATTTAAAACATTGTAGGAAGGACCTTACATTATCTATGCAACTTTTCCTTCAGGGGCCATGACCATATATAAAACTGAGAGCCCAGATAATAGACTGTTATTCAATGTGTAACAAACAAAATCTTTTCATGAGTTTAGACCAGCCAGAACATATGCTACCTATGTAAGTGAGCAACCTTGCTCATTATTTCAGATCTCTACCTTCCAATTTAGTCATGGGTGAGATGGCCACCCTTGCTAATCATTGAAGGCTCTCAGTTCTTTCTAAGTTTTTTTTTTACACATTTTTGTTTTACATATTTTTGTTTTGCACATTTCTTTAATCTTTCTTATTTTTTTTTACACCATCATTTATATTTTTACCATTTCTTTGTGTGATTACTTTATTTTTTTCATCACCCAATAAGTATTCATGATGGTGGTATGAATAATATCATAACGATTACTAATGTTTGGATTTTACCTTTGAAGTACAATGTTGACATTAAGGTATAGTTCTTTTGATTAAACAGGCAATGAGTCCATGTCATTCATACATCCATAAATTCCTATGGTCTCCCTTGGCTTGAAACTATATAGTCCCTTTCTTTAATAAAACTATTAACGAATTGGTGATTGGGTATTTCTTAGACTAAGGAAAGACTCAAAGTATGAAAAGGGTGTGACCTCAAAGGGATTCTATGCATTTGTACTGGCTATTCTCTTGAATTCTTGGATGCTTTTTCTTTGGGTTTTCCACCATTCTGACCATTCATCAAATCACTAGAAGCTGAGTTCATAAAAATAATAAGTCTTTGCATGGTGTGGTTCTCACATGGAAAAAAATAGTGAGAATTCAAAGCACATCCCTTGGACAAAATAATGATTTTCGGCTACATGCACTGGTTATGGCATCGGAAAGACATGTTACCCATGCCTGTAGGTTCCCTCTAACTAAGGCCCTTCTCGCTTCCTAGTTCTCCATCTCGCTCTCCTTGGAATGGATCAACAATACAATACATGATAGTCATTAGCTTTCATAACCACAAAAGTGAACATTCTTGTTAACTATACATTCTCGCTCTCCTTGGAATTGTGTGTGAAACGCTCCTATTTGTATGGTTGAGCATAGGGGTACCTCACCGCTCATCACCTAGATAAATCCTTGTTAACTATTGAGAAGGTCCTAGGCCTTACAGGCCCCCTCGTTCTATGGGATGTCCCATCCTTGCTAGAGGTGTTAGAGTTAGATGACGAGAGTCCTTGAGTATCGTTGGGGTGTCTATGAACATATGAAAATCCTGCGTAAGATTGAGTACTCCAAACTTCTTTGTTAGTTCTCCAATGAATTGCCTCGCTAGATGCTGCATTATCACTATCTTGTGAAAGAGACATTGTTGTAAATTTGTGTGTGATTTATTGCAATTATTCTTTCTAAAAGATATATCATTAATACATGTTACAAAAATCTTGTATGATGTAACTAATCTAAAAAATTAGCACCATCCCTGACAACGATACCAATGATGAGTGGTGAGGTACCCCCTACACTCAACCATACGAATACGAGCATTTCATGCACAATTCAGTCAAACTCTGCAGAAGGGCTAGTTGTGGTATCTAGATAGTTACTCATTAATTACAGTTCACTGTCTTCCCACCTAGACTAGTATTTGCTTTGTCACATATGGTTTAGTCCGGAGTGAGGTGTATGATGTGGTTTCTAACCTAGTGCGACTCCTAAAGGCAATGGAAAATATCTTTAATTAAGCTAAGAGGAAAAGGGAGAGAGAATCTAAACTAATAGGAGATGGGGAGAGAGAATCTAAGATAGCCTAAGTGTGATGAGCATCTGTTCCTTAATCATCTATACACATCTTGGACCTTGTGCATGACTACTACTAGGATTACTAAGCACAGACCCTAGGTACGCTACTAGGTTACCAAGTAGTCACACTTAAATGCTCGTGATTAAGTCATACTCATTCTGCGTTTAATAGGAGTTTAGGGTAAAGAGATGTTAACTATGAAAGCAATAAATAACAATAAAAATTAAATAATTAAACTAAGTAAATGTTGCAATGATGAAGTAATCTCAATCTTTTTTTCTGGTCATGTGCATGTCCAAGTACATCACACTCGAATAAAGGATGCCATACAATTACAATCATCACACTGCGGGCATGCATTGAGAAATAATTCTAACTCTAAGAAGAAAAAACTGCAAGAGTTTGGGTAAGGGACTAAGAACTAATGCCAAAACCAAGTGTGCCACCTCTTATTTATAGGCTCACATGGGAACTGCCATATCGTGTACACAATATCACGGCTACAATATTGGGGGTCCAATATCGGGACCTATCAGACTTGGTATCCTGTATCATGGTTCTGATAACAAGGGTCTGATAACAGGGGCCTGATAACAGGACTTGATAGACCATGACACCTAACAGACCATGACTCATCACTAGGAAAAGCAATAAGGAATATCACCTCTATAACAAGATGAGGTTTTATGCCACAAAAGTGAGACGCTACTAGATCCCACTCTAGTAATATAAATAGCAAATAGATAGATAAATTTTCTTCCTATCCCATTCAAGCTGAAGACACCTTCACTTGGAGTAAAAATGATAGAACACTCATTGCTCTTTACATGAGGACATCACTTACAAACATCCTTACCATAGTGTGCTTAGCAAAAGAAATGTTAGTGGAATGATACTAGTAGAGATTAGGGAGATAGCAGAAATTACATAGAAAAAATATAGAGAAATAATAGTAGAATACATACATACATAGAAAATAATGCAATAAAACATAGATAACAGGAGAAAGGGTTAGAGTAAACATGATGATGCTTGATTATTTTTAGAGAAGAATGAAACAATAATGAGAAAAGGAAAAAAAGAAAGAGATGAAGCCATAAAAGATAATAAATAAATATAGAGATGTGAATAGAGATAGAAAATAAAAATATGGGAATAAAAAATGGGGTAACATCAATACACCTATCATGAGGATGGTGTTATGCCTTAGAAGTGGGACATGAATAAATCTCACATGCAAGCATGACCCTCATTCTCCCACTCAATATATTCTTAGTTACATCCTTACCAAAATAGAGTAGATTCACTCAAGCCTCATAGGTATACTAAGTAGAAGAATAGAGTAGAATGCAAATAGAAAGAGATGTGGATATTGGAGGAAAATAAACATAGATAATAGTAGAAATATAGTAGAATGTAGCAAAGGGATATAAAAAGAGATGAATAGCTAAATAGAGGGGAAGAAATTAAAAGAAGATGAAAAATATATAGATAAGGATGATTTTAGAATATACCTATTACATGATGATGGATGATGTTATTTCCAGATAATAATACATCCTCAGCTAGAATACCCCTAACTGGGCATAAATGAAGTGCTCACGATGATAGTGGTTGGATTGATAATGGCTTGAGGATAAGCAAGATGATGATGGTTATGTTTAGGATTGATTAAGGGATAAATTGCTTATAGGAATTGAGAAATAATGATGAATGAATGATACAAGGAAAGGGGAATGAGAGATGGGGACAACAAGGACAAAAGAGATGGCATATATGGAATGGGGATAAAGGAATAGTAGTGGGATTTTGGCTATATTTTTGGTCTTGATGTCTTTACTAGATGATGTATTTGTGTGAATTCTTTGGAGATTAAAAGCTATGATGAAATGATAAATGATTTTGTTTATGGATTTTTGGCTTTATATGTTTATGTTTTTTAGTTTTCTATTTTTATATTTTCTAGTTTTTTTGTTTTTTGGATTTTCTACATTTTTATATATTTTTACATTTTTATGGCTTTCAATTTCAATAGCTAAGGTGTAAAACAAGATGAAATAAGTAGCAAATGAAAATAATGTTCATAATATTAAATCTTGTAGTAAAGGCATAAATTAAGGAAAAGAAATATCATAAGATGAAATAGTGTAAAGCAAATAAAAAGAGCAAGCATAGCTGATTAAGATAAAGTTAGAAGATAAATTAAAAGCATGAAGATAACAAGGTAAAGATGCCATGATTCTTAGGTAAGAGACATGTTGGTAATGGTTTTCTTGGCTTGGGAATGGGTAGGATCCTCAATGCTTTTAATAGATTCTACAATGTCTAGTTCATTGAAGCCTAGATTTATGAATTCATGAGAATTAGATGATCATGGGATGCTAATGTTGGACTCATTAATTTCTTATGACGATGATGTTTTACTCATAGTAGTGGGTTGGGAGCCTAGCTTAGTTTTCTCTAGCATGTTTAGGTGGAAGATCGTAGAGACTTTAGGATCAATGTGAATGATTACTTTTGTACACTTACATGGAAAGTGTATCTATTGATGTACAAGTGATGAAACTCCACAATGATAAGATAATCAAGATAGTGTTTATTGTTAAGGAGTATCTAATTACCATAAAAATAGCTTCTAAAGTAATACAATTTCTTACTAAGAAAGGTAATTTGATCAAGCATATGATTCCTACTCTAGCTCTACTAAAAAAAATTACAGTAGAGTTGAAGTTAGAGTATGTCACATGTTTTTGATCCATGAAATTATATTGGATCCAAATCCATCATCAACATGCACTAGAGGTAGCAACATATTATCCCTGATTGGTATAATGATGTAGATGGAAAGTTGGCATATAGCACCTATGATAGGATGGATCTTAATATTCTCCCCTTTGAATACCAAGGAGTTTGCCTTATATCATGGAGCATTGAGCCCTAATAAAATAACTTGGGCATAGGACTAGATGTCTATTGAAATGGTGATAGAGTTCAAGAGCTCTTCCAATGCCAAATGATATGTTCCTTTTGACTTTATTGCTATAGTGATTTGGGGTAAAGCTTAATGCTTTGATGTTGAATCTTTATGTGGTGGAGATGCTAGAGGAATAGTTAACAATGGAGAATTTGAAGTAGTCGTTGGAGTAGGTGTAAGTATATTTTGAGGCTCTTGGAATGTTAATTTCTTCTTCTACTATGGGAAAGATTACTTGTTGGTTTGATCCTTTCCTTTTCCCTTGTTAGGCATTGCCTCCTTTTGTGCTTGGGTAAGGATACGAATTGGAGGTATGGAAGTAGAAAGCAATGGTGGTTCTTGTGAGATGGATGGCGATAAGAGGCACAATGGGGGAGACATTGCATAAGGTAAAATATGAAGAAAATCAACTAGGTGAGATGGAGTAAGCAAAGGAAACCTACTTTTTGGTGGTGATGGAGGGTTGGAATTTATGGGATTTTGAGAAGAAAGGGTGTAACACCCCTATTAATTATCTATAAGATCCTATAAATAACTAACAGAGATGCTATGTAACCCCAACGATCTAGATTTAACCTTAATTTACTAATTCAAAAGAAAGCCAAAAAATAGATAAAAATTATTAATTAAAAGCATAAATATAGTAGAGCAATACAACGCAACAAAATTTCATAATCCTCGCATATATAATTAAATAAGATTTATTTAATGAAAAATAGAGATTTGCGTAGCCACAAAAAGGTATTTATCTAAAAATATCACTAGTTATATCAAAAAATAATACATAAAATAATGATCCTAAAAACACTTATTTCACCTTAATCAGACCTCAAGAAATAAAGATATTTACATTTGAAACTTATCAAATTATTTTTCAAGTTTAGAAGGTCCATGTTGTACATAATTGATCTACCTTTCATCTCGTGTTCCTCTTTTAATAATTCCTTGTCTACTTTAGGCTCTTTGAATCAAAATGTAGAAGGAGTCAAAACACCTTAAATAAAAAAGGCTATTATATTTTCCTCTTCATGGAGCATAAAGGTTATGGACCAAAAGTCTCAAGTTATGGGCTAGATAAAGATTTCTAATATAGTATTTAAAGATGTTTCAAAATCCATGAATGTCACAAATTTTCCAAAATGTTTTAAAGTCCAAAAATGTCATAAGATATTTCAAAAATCCAAAAGATGTATATTTTATCAAGGCATCTTTGAAGGCTAGGTCTTGGTTATTCTCACTACCAACAGAACCATCAAGTCTTAGAATAACCACACTACTATCATCAAATTATCCTTGAAATTATTTTAATGTCAAAAAATATTCCAAACTATCCAATAGAAATCTAGAGAATGTATATTTTAACTAGACATCTTCAAAGGCTAAGTCTTAGTTATGCTCATTGCCAAAGGGACTCACAGACAACTCTTGGAATAACTTCACTACTATCATCGAATTATCCTTGTGATCCCAAGCAAGTCACTCATGGTCAGTTCTTGGCAATAACCTCGGTACTAATATTGTGAATGGTCTAATCACATGTATCATTGGAAGGCTAGGTCTTGACTATACATCACCACATACCACTAAACTTAGCTACTTAGTGACATGGTCTCAACTAAATCCATAGCCTCACATAAACTTACGAATCAAAATGAAGGGCAAAAAGTCCATCCAACAACCCTTGTTTCCTCGAGTGGGTCCCACTAAAGAACACTCCACTACTACATGCAGATAGGGACATCTAAAAGATTCATGGCTCTCACTACCAACTAAGCAAAATCAGTTACACAAATATTATTATTTTATTTCAACAATCCCAAAGTTGGCCAAATGGCTAAAAATCCATAATAGCTCAAATTTCACAAAATTCTTGCCAAAAATTTCTGATAGCCAAAATTCCACAAAATTCTCACAAAATCATGTTTATGTCATGAGGTGGAACAAAAACCATGTTCATATCAAAAGTTGATCCAAAACATTCATAAAATAGAAAATAAGCAGGTTGGCCTCTATATAACAGATAGAGTTTTGGAATGATTAGCTTTAGGTTCAAGGTTGAAAGTGGAGACCCTTCTTGAGTGAGTGTTCAAAGGATCCTAAAAGATTTACATGTTTTGATTTCTAAGCTCCATCGATGTGTTGAAAACAAGCTTTCCTTTCTCTATCAACAACTAGACATTATCTTTAAGAGTGTTGCATTCATCAGTACCATGTCCTGTAGCCACATGATAATAATACGACTTATTAGGATTACCCCACTTTAGGATAGGTGGATCTCCTTTCACTTGTTGGAAAGAACCAATGGGCAAAGTTTGTAGTCTCTTGAAATATGTTCTTCTTTATTCTGATATCTATATTAGGGTAATGGGTCATTTCATTAGTAGCATGTTGTATAAGTATGTATAGGTTATAGGAAATTTGTGATACTTTGACCTATCATTAGGTGGTATTCTTTGTTGGCTTCCATTTGATGAATTTTTTCAAGCACTATTGGATTTGAAATTCATGCCCTTGTTCCCATCATTGTTTGATGATGAGCTTAATGAATATTGGTTCATCGAGATCATCATTTACCTTGGGTTCTGAGAAGCTTTCTCTTTATCTACTACTTTGTTGGCTTTATTACAAAAGTTTACCCATTCATGATCATTATGTTGAATGGCCTCCTCTTAGATGTATTTCATGAAAGTGATCACATCATGGACACTAAGTGACCTAAGATAGACTAGCTTGCCTCTAATGTAGTCATTAATAGCTTCCTCAAAAATCCAATAGTTGATCATTAGGTACAAGATGAATGAGTTCCATCATTATTGAAGTTCATCAAGAGATGAACTTAGAAATGAATCCAATGGGTGCTTGCATGATGGCCAATAGTTTTTGCAATGTGTTACTTTTGCTAATATTGTATTTGAATGTTTCCACAAAGGTTTTGAATAGCTAGTCCAAGGAGCTGATGGCCCCATAAGGGAGGCCCCTATATCATTTAAGAGCTTTACTTATTAATAAATTTGAAGAACTTCTTAGAATGGTATGAGGGTAGTTAGCCAACATCATGCACTCATTGTGAAAGGTGATAACTTGGTAAAGTTGAATAATGAGACTTCCTTGGGGACTTAAGTAGGTAGAGTCAAGGGGCTAATGGGATCACCAAGAACATGAACAATGGAAATAGTAAGGCTTCCCCCATATAGTTTTGTGGCTTTCTATGTTTGATCCTCATTAGCTTTCAACCCAAGGATAAATCTTGGAGCAACAGTAGTGGTTTAGGTGGAACACTAAGGATACTTGGAATAGTGAAATTGCTCAACATGAAATTATGAGTAGGTGAAATTTGCAAGGGAGATACAATTGCAAACATAAAAATGGATTATGGAACATTATGCTAAGGAAAACGTTGGGAAGGTTAGAGAAATGGTAGTGAAACCTATTGTTGTTGAACTTGTTAGACTAGAGACAATTATTAGAGCAATTTCAACAATGGATTGAGATTTTGATATTGTGCATAAGGTTTTGGATTAATAGTGGTTATGCTTGGAAATAAGCTATATGTTGGTGGTAATGTAATTGTAAGGGGAGTAATAGTAGTTGGAGAAAAGGAATTTGATGTGACAAGGGTAGTTCTTTGAGGAGTATGAATGGAGAATGTATTGGTGAAGCTTATGAGGTTAAAATGCTAAAGGGCCCATGGTTATCAACCATAACTTGCGGTATTATTCCAAGATTCATGGTGAAGTATTCTAATAAAATTAGACAATTTTAAGTGATAATAGTCTGAACTAAATTTGACTGATCAAATGAACAATAATTGAGTTGAAATTTTGTAGGTAGATAGCTCTTTTCCAGAGCTTTCCAACAAGCATAAGATTACATCAAAACCTCAAACAATGAGGTAGATATAGGCTTGTAAATTTAACCAAAAAAATCAAAGATTTTCATCATGACTTAGTTAAGGCATGGTGAATAGACCATGACTCATGGTGAATATACCATAACCTATGCTATCCTCAATATTAAATTTTTTGATTATTTTCTAAGACCATGACAGATGGTTAGCTTATGGTTTGAAGACAATGATTGTGATAAACCAATTTTTTACACAAATTTAAAGTTTTTATCAAAGGATTCATCTTTCAAATCCCAACATGTTAAATGATAGATGAAATTTTTACCAAGTATAGTAGGATATTGATTTGAAAAAGGTTAACTGCAATAATGGTTATTATAACTTTGGTGGTTTACAAGATGCTATTTTTTGCTTATAGGCATTTTATGGAAAATATGCCTAAAATGAGTAGAGTCAATTTTAGCTCCTACCCTTTTGTTCTATAAATCTCTGACATCATGTTATGTTAGAGCAATCTGATGCTCAAAATCATTTAATGTTAAACACTCAATTCAAAATCTTCCAATGGCTCCTCTTGTTTCCCTTGAGCCTCTATATTGATTACATGAGTGGATGAAGACTACAAAACAAATATCCATGTTTTGAAATTCATAATCATTGAATGGCTCCTATTTCCCATCACCCCTTGTATTAATTACTAATTGTAAAACAAATAGCCATATTTTCAAATCCATACATATACGAAGACTACAAAACAAATATCCATGTTCTAAAATTCATAATCATTGAATGGCTCCTATTTTCCATTACCCCTTGTATTAATTACATGATTGTAAAACAGATAACCATCTTTTCAGATCCATACATACACCAAGACTACAGAACAAATATGCATGTTCTGAAATTCATAATCATTGAATGGCTCCTATTTCCCATTACCCCTTGTATTAATTACATGATTGTAAAATAGATTGCCATCTTTTCAAATCCATACATACCCCTTATATTAATTACATGATTGTAAAATAAACAACCATCTTTTCAAATCCACACATACTAGTTGACTTAAAATTACTTCATGACTTAAAATTACTTCATGATGTTTGATGTTTTGTGTCTTATTCCATTTCACTATTATAATTGTAAACACTTTTTCTTTAATCATTAAACCATTCCTCTACTTTCTATTGGCCTAAGAGGACCCTTGGACTCTAAAATGAGTATCCAAGTTATCAAATTCGTACACACTAGTTGACTTGAGAACCATCCAACAGTGCTGATAAACACTCGTTCTATATCATCATAGGATGCTTCCTGTTTTTAGGAGCCCACGTATTAATCATAAGAGTGCACGACGAATAGCTACGTTATCACAACATTAACTACTAATAGGAGAGCATAGGCTTCCTCCTGTTTCTATGAGCCCACACACTAATCACCTAAAATTGACCTACCTTGTCCAATTCATACTTATTAAAGGCATGTATTATTTGAATGCAAGTAGCGGCCTTTGGACGGTCGTGATTTAGAGGGCGGCTACGAAATGCTGCCGACGATCGAACTATAAGGTCTCCTCCTGTCCACAACAAAGCAGTTTTGGTGTAGGTGTTATTTGGTACCTTCTCTGTGGCTTGTAACTTCCTTCGGGACTTCTGCAAGTATCATATTGGCATGATCCTAAAGTCACGACATGTTTGCCAGTTTTGGCACCATGTAAACTCGCACTACAGCAGCCTAGCCTCGGAGGCTCAAGCTGCAGCGTGTTCACAGACATTTTAAAAACTCGATGATCGTGTTCTATTGCGTGGATCTCGTCCTCCCTTTTATGTGATGTGTTCTGAAAAATGAAAAATTTAAACAGTGACCCATGTTAGACCAGCCGCCCTGCTTGGATCAAGTACATTAACTGCTTGACGATGATGCCTTGACTATCTGACTTCTGCCTTGATCGATCGATCTGTTCATGAGGAGACCAAAGAACAGGGGCACATTTCTTGATCAGGGATTTGGAGTTTTCCTTCGAACAGCAGCAACTTGCACTGTGGATGCGCTGAACGTGGAGGTAGAAGCCATGGCGATAACCCTACAGCTTTTGGCCCTGCTACTGCTGTGTCTCTCCCGCGTAAGCTTCCAAGCAAACTTCAGCTTCACAAACTTCGACGCAACCAGCGGCAGGAGTCTCATCTTCAGAGGATCCGCACAGCTCTCAAAAGATGGAAACTTCGTGGATTTAACACGGACCAACGCCAGCGCCGGCGCACAAAGCCTACAATACAACAGCGGCCGGATGCTCTACGGCACGCCACTTACGGTGTGGCCGGCATCATTCACGACCACTTTCACTGTTATCATAGCCAATATCAGCACGGCGACCACGCAGGACGACCACGGGGACGGCCTCGCGTTTCTGATCACTCCCCACTCGGGGCCGCCGCTGCCCGGCAGCTACGGCTCCTTCCTCGGCCTCTTCGACACCGCCACCGACGGCAACACCACGGCGCAGCTGGCCGTCGAATTGGACACCATCCAGAACGAGTTCGATCCCGACTCCAACCACGCCGGAGTCGACACCGCCGGCATCCGCTCCGACGTCGTCGCCAGCCTTACTCCGCACGGAATATTCCTCGCCTCCGGTCGTCCGGTCTCCGTCCGCGTCTCCTACGACGGCTGGTCTCACATGCTCGGCGTGCACGCCGCCTACGCCGACGGATCTGCCGACCCGGTCTTCGTGTCGGTGCTGAACCACAGCATATTCTTGTCGGAAACCGTGCCTCGCACCTGCTACGTCGGCTTCTCCGCCGGCACCGGGATCACCTTCGAGATGCACCGCCTGCTAAACTGGCGGTTCTCGTCGCAGGTGCTGCCGGCTTCTTCGCTGCCCCGGACTACGCGCTCCGTTCTCGGCTCCGGTCAAGTAGTCGCGCTGGTACTGGGGTGCACGGTGGCAGCGTTGCTGTTGGTTGCGGTGGCCACCGTGTGGAGGGCTCGGAAGAAGAAGGAGGTGGAGACGGAGTCCATGGAGGCAGTGTCGTATTCGTTCGGCCCACGGCGGCTGGCTTACCAGCAGCTGTGCGCAGCCACGGGCAACTTCAGCGACGCGCAGCTGCTGGGCAGAGGCGGATTCGGAAGCGTGTACAGGGGCATCATCATCAGAGATTGCGCGCTCGGCACGACGACGGTGGCCGTGAAGAGGATAAAGCCGGCGTGTCAGCAGGCGCAGAGAGGCTTCCAGGCGGAGCTCACCAGCATGAGCCGCCTACGCCACCGTAACCTCGTGCGGCTCCTGGGCTGGTGCCACTACGCCGATGAGCTGCTGCTCGTCTACGAGCACATGCCCAACGGCAGCCTCGACCGCCACATTTTCACGTCCGTGGCGCCGGTGCTGCCGTGGGAGCGGCGGCAGAGGGTTCTGGAGGGTCTGGCTGCGGCGCTGCTGTACCTGCACGAGGAGTGGGAGCAGAGAGTCATCCACCGCGACGTGAAGCCCAGCAACGTGCTTCTGGACGCCGACTTCAACGCCCGCCTTGGCGACTTCGGCCTGGCGCGGCTCGCGGAGCACGACTGCTCGCTGCGCACCGCCGCCGCCGGCACGGTCGGGCATGTGGCGCCGGAGTGCATGAGCACGGGCCAGGCCACGGCGGAGTCGGACGTGTTCAGCTTCGGCATCGTGGCGTTGGAGGTGGCCACGGGGCGCCGCGCCGGCTTGGACGGCGACCTCGTGGAGCGCGTGTGGAAGCTGCAGGGCAATGGCCGTGTTGTGGAGGCTGCCGATGAACGCCTTGGTGGGCAGTTCGAGGCGGAGCAGATGGCACGCGTGCTCGGACTGGGGCTGGCGTGCTGCCATCCTGATCCTCGGCTGCGACCGTCCATGAGGCAGGCTGTGCGCATGCTCACGGATCCTTGCGAGCCCTTGCCCCAACTATGCGCCTGTCGTCCGACTGCCATTTACGTAATCGTTTCCTCATCGGAGGCCTCCTCCTCCGTGCTTTAGCCGCCTTCTTCGTCTACCCCTGCGTCTTCTTCCTCCTCGCTTGACATTCGACCTAACGTGCTTCCAAATAAACACAAAGGGTAAAAGATGCACGCTAAAAAGTTGAAGTTCACCATTGAATAGAATTCCACCGGAACGTTGAAACATTCATTTTACAGAATATTTGATTGCAATTCTATGCTTGGAAGGTGCTTTCACACTAGCATGGAAGTGGAAAGTGCTGTTAATAAGACTTGAACCAGCTCGAGTGCTGCTCATGTTAAACATTTTGTGTATGATAAAATATACCTACACGGCTATATTATATAATTTATATTTTAATGAGTCACTAATCTACGAAACCTTTGTATTAAATAGCTTATTTTTCTCATAAAACTATGAAATAGTATAGGAAAAAAATATTGAAATTACAATAGCTATTAGTTATATCTAAACCATTCATTTTGGCCAAGAGGCCAACATGTCTTGTGCGGTAAAAAAGGAAGGGGAGGTGGGGTGGGGTAAAAAAGGAAGGGGAGGTGGGGTGGGGATGGGTGTGGATGGAGTGGGGGTGGTTTGTGGGTGGGGAGGAGGGAGTGTATTTTGTTATCCTCCATGTCATGCACCCTGTGCAGGAGAGCCAAAGAGTCACTACAGGTCAATTTGTCTTTTCACTTAGGCTTTACGTGTAAATATTGTGTGTCATCCATGTGAGTTGACTACTGAACAACTACAATGTATGGATCTAGAAACTGATTATGTTGATTTGCTTAATGTTATTCAAAGACATACAGTATGCAAACCCAATGCATGCTTACGAAAACATAATGGCAAAGAAGTTTGTAGGTGCCACTTTCTAATCAAAATGTTGTATCATTACTATTTCTTCACCATTGCATTCACTGCATTCATTTTTATTAGTAAGTAAACTTTAATTTATCATGGGAAACAAATATATAGATATTCAACTTTTGTATTTTTCAATTCTAGGTACAATGTTCCTTGGTCGTTATCTTTAGAATTGACTCTTCAAAGAGATCCAAAAAATAATAATGAGATTACTTATTGTTGATGTCAACACTCCCATGCTCTCATGGGGCCATGATTATCAACGTCTCTATCTCTCTCTCTTAATAACCACAATAAAAATCATGTAAGTAGTGGGTGTTTAAACTATTAGGTGACAATCATTAATGGTGGCAGTTACAATTATTAATGATGATAGTTACAATTATTAATGGTGGCGGTTAGAATTATTAATGGTGGCGGTTACAATTATTAATGATGATGGTTACAATTATTAATGATGACGACTACAATTATTAATGGTGGCGGTTACGGTCATTAATGGCAGACATTTCGGAAGTTATGGACATAGTGGGCACTTAAATTAGAGAATGTAGTAATCATTATGAATGGTCATAGCGGCTATAAAATGGAGTCTGGAGGGGGGCTCTAGGAGGATTGATGGGGGGGAGGGAGTCCCAAACAAGCTTTGGCTATCAGTTTGAAGGGGTAGCTTCCTCTTCACTAAGCAATAGTTTCCTTCTTTTCTTTTCTTTTCTTTACAGGCTTTTAGTTGATCTTCGAGGAGGGTCCAAGGCAGGAGCCAGTGGCTCAAAATTGGATCCTTGCGTCTTCTCGGCGACAACAAGAGCTTGTCTCGGTGGTGCAGATGTGGGTGGACAATCTTCCTCTCTATGGCAGTGCACAAAAGGTGACTGACGATAGCAAGCTTTAAGAACTGCAGTTGCTACCCTGTGCGGACTGCTGTGGGCATTCTCTTTCTCTCTCTCTCCCTCTCTTGTGGCGATTGTGGTCTTCCTATCTAGCAGTGGATACCATTGGCAGTCATGGACCAACAACGTTAGCGGGACCAAAGAAAATTCAGATCTTTTAATTACTTATTGTATTGAAGATAATTATTTAATTTAAATTCCAGATTTCTTTCTAGTTTTTTTATTTGCAAAAGGCCACGTAGCCCTCTCCAACTGAGACTATTCCCGGGTTTTCATACCCATACAGGAGGTGCCCTAGGTAGTAGTTTCCTAAAATGAGTTTTCTTTCCCGGTGTTGGTTTGACCAAAATTTATGCATCAACACCTTTTTGGTGCTAGAAGGAGGGCCTTTCCCCAACCTTTTGTTTATTAGCTTTTCTTGTCAGTTCTCTGATCTTTATTATCCCATTTCCTGAAATATTTATTTTCTGTCCTTTTCCAGTCCCTATTTTTATTTTTCGAAAATTTCATTTTCCTTATTTCAAACTTGTTTTATTTAAAATTTCCGTTTTTAGCCATTGTCTTGAAAAATATTTTTAAATAATTTTCGAGCCCTTTATTTATTATTCTTAGAAGTTCGTTTTTTGAAAACTTTTGGGTCTCATCACCCATTTTTCTTTAATCTTTTTCCTTGTTTTTTTTAAATCCTTGTTTCCCAATCCCATTTTCGAATTTGTGTTTTGGCGGTCCTTACCTTAGTCCTAGGTTAGGTAAGGTGGTTTTATTTGATTATGCAATTTTAAGTTTATTTTCCTAAAATCTTGCATTTTACTATTTTCCTTTTTAATTTTATAAGTATTGCAGTTTTATGCATTTATTTTTCTTTTCAAAAAAATATAAATCTTTTTTTTTTTAAAAAAAGTAGCATATTTTAGTGTTTTTCTTTCCCAAAAAATATATGTTATTTCAATATTTTTTACTCAATTTTATAGTTTCATTCTAACAATTATGTTTTATAGTTCTGTTTATGAGTGAACTCTCTTTTGCTTCTAACCGACCAATCACTTGTCTCTTTGCATTAAGGAAACAACGAGCCTCACGTTTTTAAGTTTTATTCCTAGGAGAGCCCAGACTAGGATGGCAGCCAATCAACCCTCGGCTCCCTTGGTTAGTAATCCCTTTAACTTTACTAACTACCACGACATCCCAAAGTGACTCCAAAACATAAATTTGTTCTACGACCCCACAAACCCTTCTAGTGATGCCTGCCAACATGTACAATGTTTTGAAACCTTACTAGGAAGCTACAACATTGTCCAAAATGATGTGGCATGTAGGGTATTGGGCAACCTAATGGTTTCTGATGCTCCCCAATGCATCCATTAACTCATGGCAGGAGTTCAAAAATAAGTTTTTGACTCAATTTGACAAATTCATAAGTCCTACCATAGCATCTAGTAGCTTCACTAGCTTAAGAAAGCTACCTGGGGAAAATGTTAGGGATTATAACCTTAGATTCCTTCACCAGTTGGCCTATGTGCCAAGGGAGATGCGTCCACAACTCGATGGCATCCTCAAATTTTACCTTTCTACCATCGATCCATTCTTTGCCTATGCCATCAAATCAGAACCTAACATAATAGAAATACAAGGAGCAATGGCTAAAGCTGTGGAGTTAGAACAAATCACCCTAATGAACAACATTCAAACTCAATTCGGAATGATGAGTGTTAGCAATCCTATGCAACATAGTTCTCTACCTCTACCAACTTTCCCAATGACCAACACTATGTTCCAAACTCTCATTCCCCTTCAAATGACTCAACCTACAAATAGCTATTTTCAAGGTCCCACATCTTCTTCATTCCTACCATCTAACACTGGTTTGAATGAGGATCAATCAAAGGCCTTAGTTTAGTCCATCATAAACCCAAACAAGGTACCTAATCCTGTTGAACCCATAACTGAAGCTCAAGATCAAATGACCCATATATTAACTTCACTTCAAAAACTTTCCAACAAAGTAGTTGAACTAAAGCAAAACAACAACAAGGGTCCTATACAACTAGAAAAGTCAAGTTCATCAACCAATGATGATTATTTCCACTTCCATAACACTAGGCAACATTCTAAGAAAACTTGTCTCCAATTTTTAGCATTATATGGTGACAACACCGAAGGTCAACAAAATGGAAAACCTCCTGTTATGGTCCTTAATGTACATCATCAAACAAAAAATGAAGAGGTTTCCTCATTAGAGCAAGTTATGGTAAACAACCCCAACCCACCTAATGCTTGCTACCGTAGATTTAAAGGCATCATGAACAATACACAACAACAAACTAGGAATGACCCTAACACTCCTCCAAATAGAAGAGCTCCTAGTCAAAGTAACATAAATACTCAAACTGAGTCATCCCAAACAAACACCCCACAACAACCAAATTCACCTTCTATACTTAGAAGAACTCCACCTCAACCGGAAGCTAAAGAAGTACCTAAGACTTACAATCTAGTTGAGGATTTGAAGAAAACCAAAGCTAACATCTCAATGTATGACCTTTTATAGTTTAACAAAGTGAAAGAGCTAGTTTAAGAGATAGTTCATACACCTAAAACTAGAAAAGAAACAACCCCAACCCCTAAAAGGCAAGTTCACTTCATAGAAAGTCCTAACACATCATTAGTACAAAATGTAAACAATTCCATGATGAGTGAGAAAGAGCAACCTCATTTCCTAACAACTCTAATTATTTTAGGAAAGAATGTTCACAATTGTTTGATGGATTCTGGAGCAACTGTTAGTGTCATGCCTCTTGAGGTATGTAAGACTTTAGGAGCACAAATGATACCACAAGCGAAAAATGTGATTCAACTTGATGGGTCCAACGTACCTATAGTAGGGTCATTAAGAGAAGTAAAAGTGCAACTTAAACAATACCCTATGTTCACATGTTACATAGATATCCTAGTAGTTGACATGTCACCTACCCATGGTGTGCTCCTATCTAGGACTTTTGGAGCTAATTTTGGGGGCTTCTTTAGGTCAAATTTCTTAGAGCTATTAATCCCTATCAAAGGAAAATTTAAATACATGACTATACCTTGATAACCCTTCTATAAAAAAGTAGTTACAACCTTGGATCAACAAAATCAATCTTTGGAGGATCGAAACGCTAATCTTTATGTTGGGGTTATTGAGATTGAGCATAGTGAACATGTGAGTGGAACTACAAAAATAAATCTTGTCTCTCATGCAGATTCCATCCAATCCTATCAAAGCTCAAGAGATGGTGAAGAAATCTATGGAGACACTTTGCCTTATCAACAACATGATGGATTTCACCTAAGTGATCCACCACCTTTAGGGGAAGATAAAGATATAAATAAGATCCTACTTAAAGTAGTTGAAGGTGTGCTAAATTTTAATGACACATCCATGGAACATGATCCTAGAAAGGCTATATTTGATGACCCCCCAAGACCTAGACCTACCATTAAAACTTATATCAAAGAAAAACTTGATAGAAAACGAATGAGCAAGTTAAGATTAGGTCTTGATTTTCATAATCTTAAGCATTGACAATATCTTAATAGAAAGTATATTGGTGAAGAATTTAAGATAGGACACCTAGTCTCAGAACAAGGTAGAACATTTGATCAAGCAAATATTCAAAATAAGTTCTCTCCTATGTGGTTAGGCCCATTCTAAATTAAAGACATCATTGGCCCCAATGTATATAAAATTGTTGATTTGCAAGGATGTAGATTACATAGAAATTTTAATGCATTTCATTTGAAGCATTTCTACTCAGGTGCCCAACGTGGACACCTAGTAGATTCTTAGTTGCATGTTCTCTTCCTCTTCACCATGCATTTCATTTGTATATAGTTGCATTTGCATATTTTCTTTGCACTTCCATCATTTCTTTCTTGGCATATTATTTTGATTTTTGCTTTGCATATGATTTTAATAATCATGATGGTCTTTTGAGTTACTAGGCATTGGGTCATCAAAGTACCATTGAGAATAATGTTAGTATAATGCTTTATATAATATTCCTAGTACTATTACCTAAAATCTCCTTTATACTATATTTTTCAATAATGCTTTGATTCTTCCCAGTTTTTTTCAAGGTTTTAGTTTCTTTACTTATGTTGGATTGTGGAGTATGAGATTTGTGCTAACTTATCTTGTAATCATCATGATCATGTGAGTGTAGGATAGGTGATGTTGGAGAATGGTTAGACATAATCACTAGGTAACCTTGGAAAATCCACTTTTCCTCTCATAAGCCCTAGCCCTCAAGTGTGATGATCCATGGTTACCCTGTGAACAATAGGGTGAAGTGCATTCATCTTCACTTGAGAACCCTTAGCCATCTAGGAGACCTACTATGATGCTATCAAATTACAATTAAAGGCACATACATGAGGGTTGAATTGCACCATGGGCAAAGTTTCCTAAAACAAAAAAAAAAAAAAGGAATGAGGATTGTGTTCACTGGCAGTGCAGTTAATTGGCCAGACTCATGTTGGAATTCCTACCTTAAGAATGATGTGCACCATGGGCAAAGTTTCCTCAAAAAGAAAAAAAAAAGGGAATGAGGACCATGTTCATTGGTAGTGTAATAAGTTCTTAAATGTGATGGGGTCCGAAAGCTATCCTAACCCTAACCTCCATTTCCCCTTTTGAACCTATTTTCAAAAAAAGAAAAAAGGAAAAAAAAGTTTCAAGGAAAAATTTGAAAGTTGTGACTAGCCACAATCTAATATGAGCCTGTCCTCCTCATTAAGTTTAGTATGGGTCTTGTGCTCAAAGTAGTCCACATGCTGTTGGCTTTTACTTTGTAAGAAGATTGGGAAAGAAATCATAATTATAATTTAATTATATATAGATATATGTAGTTAAAATAAATAAAATTATATATTTAGAGTTCAATTAAATAAGATCGTGTAGTTTGGGTGGCCCACATCTAGTTTTCTTTTGATTATATGGTTATTTTAGTCATGTTTAGTTTACTTTTAAGTTTCCATTTGCTTGTTTTGTGATGTTTGTAATTCCCTATCTATTGCATCATTTTAAAGTTTCTGTGGTCTTGTTCCTTGCAATGGCATGCAATTAAAAGTTTGGGGGCTAAGTGTTGATGTCAACACGCCCATGCTCTCATGGGGTCATGATTATCAACATCTCTATCTCTCTCTCTTAATAACCACAATAAAAATCATGCAAGTAGTGGGCGTTTAAACTATTAGGTGAAAATCATTAATGGTGGCAGTTACAATTATTAATCATGACAGTTACAATTATTAATAATGGCAGTTACAATTATTAATGGTGGTGGTTACAATTATTAATGATGATAGTTACAGTTATTAATGATGACAGTTACAATTATTAATGGTGGCAGTTATAGTCATTAATGGCAGACATTTTGGAAGTTATGGACATAGTGGGTACTTAAATTAGAGAACGTAGCAATCATTAGGATGGTCGCAATGACTATAAAATGGAGTTTGGAGGGAGGCTCTAGGAGGATTGATCGGGGGGAGGGAGTCCCAAACAGGCTCTGGCTATCAGTCTAAAGGGGAAACTTCCTCTCCACTAAGCAATAGTTTCCTTATTTTATTTTCTTTTCTTTATAGGCTTCTAGTTGATCTTTGAGGAGGGTCCAAGGTGGGAGCCAACAGCTCAAAATCGGATCATTGCGAGTGTTCTTGGCAACAGCAGGAGCTTGTCTTGGTGGTGTAGATGTGGGTGGACGATCTTCCTCTCTGAAGTGGTGCACAAAAGGTGACTGATGGTAGCAAGCTTTAAGAACTATAGTTGCTACCCTATGCGGACTGCAGTGCGCATTCTCTTTCTCTCTCTCTCCCTCTCTCATGGTGATCGTGGTCTTCCTGTCCAGCAGCAGATACCATCGGTAGTCATGGACCAGCAAAGTCAGCGGGACCAGGGAAAATTTAGTTCTTTTAATTACTTATTGTATTGAAGATAATTATTTAATTTAAATTCCAGATTTCTTTCTAGTTTTTTTATTTGCAAAAGGCCATGTAGCCCTCTCTAGCTGAGACTATTTCTAGGTTTCTGTACACATACGGGAGGCACCCTAGGCAATAGTCTCCTAAAATGAGTTTTCTTTCCCGGTGTTGGTATGACCAAAATTTATGCATCAATACTTATGTTTCTCAAAGAAACAATTCAAGGCTTAATGTTCATAATAGAATGATGCTTTAGACATGGAGGGCAAATACAAATTTTTAGCCAGTAATGTCATAATATGTTATAAAATATATTATGAAATATGTAGCTAAGATAGAGAAAAAATCACAATCTCTTTGTGACATGTTATTGTAAATTTCTAAGTCAAGGGATCTTCATGAAGATGCTTTATCAGTCTACAAAAGGCTCATGATGGATGTTGGTATAGATAGAGACATTGGTGCTATGGAGGTCTATCACATGTTGTATGAGCTTCCTTTGGTAAACTGTAGTCATGTTTTCCACACACTCAATGTTTCTCGAGAGGTGTACAAAAAAGTTCAAATTAATTTAGATGAAACTAATAAAGCTAAAAACTACACAACTCTTATTAATATGTATTAGAATTATCCGCTTTCAATGGAGGGTGTCTCATTGCTGCAGGCTTTTAAAGAGTACAATTGCAACATGAACAATAAGTCCAACCCAACTTGGAATCTGCATCACCTAGAGCTAGATGCTATTATCAAATATTATCCCAAGTTTCTCATCCTACCAAAGCAAGGAGAACAAAAATGGATTGAATACTGTTGGGCTATGTTGTTTTTACATTATCTATTTAGAAATGTGAAGCCAGATCTTGGTTCTAATGATGAGGAAGTTGAAATGAAGTGGTTGTCTATTCAACATTTGTATGTAGCATCAGAGATTAATACTGAAGAAGAATTCCAATGAGCTTTGGAGGAAGAAAGAAAATTTGTAGATGTAACTCCCTAGGTGCAAGATCATGAGGAATATGCTTTTGAAATCCGCAACCATCATCTCTTATCAACAGGCCATTTTCAAAGAATAGATGTGAAGATGCTTGGGCTCCAGGTTGTTGATAGAATGCATAACTAGATGTTACAGTATTTGGAAGAGAATGTTGCAAAACTCACAACAAGTTTTATTGCCAGCAACAAATCATCTTAGTTCATGATTGTTATTGATCATGACTACAGTGCCTACATTTCTGATAAGCTGGGTGTAAAGTAAAAGAAATGCTACAATAAAATTGTAGGCCACATGATGTTTTCATAGTCAACAAATGAAGTTGTTTCCCCTTTAAGAATGATTATCCAAGGAACAATTGGTACAGGAAAATCATTTCTCATAGGCGTGCTTCATAATGCTTTCATGAAATGCTACAATGAAAAACATTATGCTTTACTTGTAATGGCACCCACAGGAGCTATAGCATTTAACATTAACGCAACAACCATTCATTCTAGTTTGAACATTGGAATAGGTGCCTATAAAGGACTCTCTTCCTTTGCAAAGATAAGTATACAACATCTACTATTACAAGTAAGATATATAATAATTGATGAAATGAGTTTTGTGGGTGGAAGATTATTACAAAGCATTGATAGATGACTAAGAGAATTTTTTCCAGAACATCATAATGAAGTTTTTGGAGGAAGATAAGATATATTGATAGGTGATTTAGGTCAGCTTCCCCTTGTGCTTGATGTTGTGCCTTATGCATCTAAGAATCTAGATATTATAGGGGTTTAACAATCATTTGATACATTTATTGTTTTAGATGTAATTTTTTATTAGTCTGGAAATGATCCTCAACAACAAAGATTTAGGAAAGTATTGATGCATATTAGAGAAGGAAAAAGCCATGATGAAGATTATAATTTTTTAGCTACTTGAATGAATCTTCCATCCACTTCGAGTGGATTAGACGGTTTTGAAGAATCAATGCACTTATATGAT
>MNCI01017329.1:108331-127160 GCA_015680685.1 Gnetum montanum
TGGAATGCAAATAGTGATGATAACTTAAAAAATATAAAAAATAATCAAATTCTACTCATAGCCCACGAAACTGCTCCACAAGCTTATATATATCTATCAATTGACCAAGATGATTTTAAAGAAGATGATGTTAACCAAGCCCGACTACTGGACGAGATAACAAGATAACTAAAAATGGAATCACTCATTCCTCCTCTGTTTCTCTATCACTTACCAATTTAGTTTTACCCTCTCAGTTAAGTTTGCTCTTTCTTTGTTTGTTCATGGCATTGAAGACTTTACCTTATCCTACTTTTGGTACCTCCAATGCATTTTTTCACTTATCCAAATTGCAAAATTTAGCTTTCAACCTTTCAATCCAACCCCAAGCTTCCATTTGCATACCCTTTGGTCCCATAAAACTCAGAATTTTTGGACTTCAATGTTGTGTACCTAATGTCAGGTCTTATATATATAATAGACTCTCGTGCAATGTGAACTTCATTTTTCTCAATTGTTGCTGGGGGAGTTGTTGAACTTTTTTCTCGCGACTTAGAGCTCTACACCTCCATCTTCAACTTATGATCTCTAACTCNCTTTGTGCAAATTTGTTAAAATTTTCTATCACCCAGAAAGTATTTTAAGGGTAAGGATATTAAAAACCTTGGACTTATAATGAAAAAAAAGTCATTAATGATAATGCTAGACATCCAATTATTTCTAACCCTCAGGCCTAAAACCATTATTTTAAGCCATATAAAATGAAAAAGGAACTAGTTGCAATGGCTCATAGAAGAGATAGACACTTTTTGGGGAATTTTTCTTGAAAATTTTCTTTACCCTACAATCATATGCATAATGAGCTTAATAAACTAAGGTTATGAGTAAGGTATGAATTGATTAAGGATAATAATTATGACCTTGGTAACACCTAGTTTTTGTTTGATTGTAGATGGTCCCAAAAAGAGGTGCTCAAGGTGAACCCTTACAGAGAGCTGCTAAGCATCCACGTGGTGGCTGTGGTTAGCAAGGAGAACAAGCAAAACATGCTGAATAGGAGGCCCAATATTTTAGTATCCATCAAGAGGCCCTTACGACTGGCCAATCAACCCAAGGTTTGGTAGTAGAAGTACCAGATTTCAAATAGGGACAACGCCTCACATTGTTTCCTAATTGCCTTGTTGCCATCCTTCAAAAGTCCACATTGGCCTTAGTTATTATGGAAATGAACTTTGGTCTATTTGTGAAATTCACTTCTGAAGCAGTATAGACAACTCAAAGTGTCCTCATTATGGCCAATCCTATTTGACAATGGTGAATGGCACCTCAGGGAAGTCTATCAATTTTGGCATAATAAGGATGAAGGTACCGCTGTGAATATTTGTGAGGTGAATGTCTCTTAGGTAGTCAAAGATATAACTATAGCCCTCAATCTACCCAATGAAGGGGCTAAGGTTTCTCACCTACATACCAGATCCAACCCTAAAATGAAGAGACTATGGCTGAGGTAGGCATACAACAAAGAAGATAAATCATACCATGAGCTGACCTTGGAAGAGAGAACTTACTTCAAGATTGGGACATACCACCTATTTTCCATCAAAGGGCTCCACTGCATTTCCACTTATGTAGCTAGGGGAAGCACCATTTTAATGGAAAAATGTTTAGTTAACCTTCCTCAGTACTAGTTCATAGAAATCCAACAACAGTTCGAAGAAAAAAAGTTAGGGAGACCAACACTTTCATTTCCCTATCTGATCAGAAAGTTGTGCAAGTGCATAGGAAGCTTAGGATATACCAATGATATCCTTTGGAAGGCTTAACATGCCTCTTTTGCATAGCTCCTCAAAAATCTAGCAATAGGAAAATATTTTGGTGAGAAGTAAGAAGCTAAAAAGTAGCCAAAACCAATAATGGAAATGCAACAAGAACCTAAGTAGTGCTTGCAAGCACATGCTTTGTTGTCGTTGTAAGATTATAGACTGTCAATGAGCCACTTGCAAAGAATTGTTGAGACCATTAGTTGGGGGAGTAGGGATGAGGCCAATCTCTTCCAGGTTATGGATGACATCATATGGCCTACCATATCAGCTAATCCAATAAGGGGGGAGATCTTGATTTAGTTAGGAGCAGGGAGATCCCAATGATCATGCTAGATCTCTAGGAATGTTTCTTCTTTTAGGTCACTTTGGAGAGTGGAGAAGGCACCACAGTCATGGTGCTACCACACGAGGATGTAGCAGGTGTAGTAGAGGTGATCATTGATCACATCAAGGAATCATTCAATGTTCCTTTTGTGCCTCCAATCAATTTGGTAGGGACAAGAGATGCACAAATGCTAGCTTGGACTTCAATGACTCCTACAGTGCATGAGGATGTACTTGATAGTTTACTATAGACAAGTCAAGTGATGACCACTTTGTTTGACATCCCTAGCAATGTCACTGTGGCACAATTGTACCTCATCACTACAAAAGGAAAGTTGGTCATGGTTGAGGTTAGGGTAGAGCATGAAAAAGTTGAGGTGTAAAGATTGCAAGAAGAGTTGGCTACCTTGCATGTTGAATGATTAGATCTTGGTTGTTTCATTACACTAGACCGATTGAAGTAGTTTTGGATGGAGGAGCTTACCAAGCTAGAAAAGGAGAGAGCAGTTGCTGAATAAGAAAAGGAGATGGTGGTTTGGAACACCTCCACTACAAATGCATGAACTCATGTGCATAAAAAGGCATTGATCACTGTTCAAGAAGAAAAAAAATAGCTTGCTAAAGAGAATGCCTGGTTGACCATAGTGGAAAAGCAAAAGAACATTTTGGAAGAGAGTGTCCACTAGTTAAGGGAACAATTGGTGAGGGTTAACCAAGATATGAGTCTATTGGTCCAAGAAAATAGAACCCTTTCTATGGAGGAGGTACACGCTATTCATTAAAAGACAACAATTGAGATCAATGTGTTGTAGGATGAGGCCAAGAAGCATGAGAAGTTAAAAGAAAACTTCTTGGACTAGGTTGGCATGTACAAGAAAATTAATGAGAAGGAAATAAAGATGGCCAAGGCCCACATCAACTCCTTGGCAACAAAAAATCATGAATGGCAAGCCATTTTAGATAGTTATGCCATGGTACAACAAGTAGAAGTTAAAAATAAGGACCTACAAATAAAAGATCTAAAAGAATACATGGTGTTGGCTAACCTCAGATATGCCAAGATTTCCATGTTAATAGTAGGTCATCCAAGAAGTGAGTTGGAGAAGAAAGTGGCAAACACCTATGCATTATATGAGAAGGAGTTTGGAGATCAAAAAGATGTGTTGCAAAAGTTACAAGTGGCAAACTCAGAATTAGAGGTGGTCAAAGCTAGTTACTAGGGATAGAAAGATGTAGCCTTGAACCTAGCTTAAAGATTGACAGACTATCAGGAGCTAAGGGATAAAGCTAGGGCCTTTGAGGAGGAACAACGATAGTTCGTGGCATGGTATGTTAAGGAAAATCAAATGTTTTCACAATTGCCATGTCCTTGGAAAGTATCAATGCCGACACACATCAACACAATAGCATGGATAGTGCATGACCCAAGGATGGAGGAAGAAAAATTGCAGGCCTTGCTTAACCATTACAAATTATAGTGGCCTAATGACAAAGGGAAGTGACCAATGGAAGAGCCACCACATCTGGACACTACATGATCTTTCCAATTTTATTTTGTTTTATCTTATTTTGTAATAATGTGTCCCATTTTTGTATTGCATCATTGTGACATGTGAAGAGTTAGTTATTTTGTCCATTGTTGAAGTCAATCAATAATCCCATACCTATCCAATATTTTCTAAAGGACTTGTTCCTCATTTTTGTTTAACTCAAGGAAAATTTTTCATTTAGTTGTGGGGGTATGATGAGATGTGATTTGATAGGCCCTGATGTTGGATACGTGACATTAGAGTCTCAACGTCATGCACTCAATGTTGGGGCTAATAAGTGATGTCTGATACCTAACGTTGTCTCATTTGGACCTCGCTTATAAATATTGCACTTGGGCTTCTAGGTGGGGGAGTTTTTTTAGCTTACATCTTAGAAATAGTTAGTTTTTAGTTTCTTTCCTTTTAAGTTTGTTATTCCCAGTGCATGCCCGCAATGTGATGTTTGTAATCATACGACACCTTTGTTTGAGTGTGATGTACTTGGAAATGTTACATGACTAGCAATAAAGATCGATATTACCTCCATCATTGCAGCATCCACTTATCTTAATATAGTTGTTTTAATTATTTAATGCTTTATTTAATTAAACATTTCCAGCTATTATTATTTACTATTTTTGTTGTTAAGTGGAATATGTATGCCTTAATCACAAGCGTTTAAGTGTAGGTACTTGATCGGTAGAGGTGTATCGTTTCGCATGCCCAGTGACACACACTTGGTAAACCTAGAAGTAGCTCCATGAAGTCCAAGACATGTACGAATGGTTAAGAGTGGATACCATCATCAAAGGCTAATTTAGACTTATTTTTCATTATTCATTAGTTAATCAATTTATATCTTTCTATCATTAGGAGTGGCATAGCATAGAATTAGAAACCACATCATATGACTCACTTTGGACCAACCCATACGTGAAAAAGCTACCACTAGTCCAAGTGGAAAGACAACAAACTGTGATCAAGGCATAATGATCTAGATACCACAACTAGTTCCATCCATAGAATTTGACTAGATTGTGCATGAACACTTGTAATTCATATGGTTGAGTGTATGGATACCTTGCCACTCATCATGGCCTATTCACATGACCAATTCTGAATTATTCTAATTGGTCTAGCACCACAAATTATGCATGATCTGTTCTTTTATCTTGTAGGATGGTTAGCTCTTCTTCTAATATTTTGACTTCATTTTTAGCATGATCTACCTTGGTCTTAGCTATGACCAACTTTACCTTATTGGCAATCAGTTTAAACTATACTATAGTGATATTACTTCGGATATCAAACAAATTCTGTATGACCTATCATGTGTGCAGTAGTTTGTCAAGGATTTTCTCATGTTCAATAGAATTCATTGAGAAACTGACAAGCATTTGAGTGTTTCTTGCTCTTGAAAGATCTACCAGTGGCACAACAAGGATGTTAAGTAATTCCTTAATATGATCTATGATCACCTTTGTTGCTCCTGCTATATCTTGATGTTACATGATTAGTATTGTGGCTCCTTCCCCAATTTCTAGCATCACTTAGAATGATGCAGTGTTCCTTGATATCTGTTGTGACTATTCATCCCCTCCTATTGACTGTAATGAAATCTACCCACTCAGAGGATCTATTGAAACTATGGACCTAATTATGTTGTCTATGACCTTATACAAATTGATATCTTCTCTTGTTCCCCAATTGGTAGTTTCTGAAATTTCTTGTAGATGGCTCATCAATGGCAATGTAATCCTATGATAATGGTGGAACTTGCTGCTGCTGTTGTTGTTGTTGCTATTGTTCAATTTTTTGTTGACTACTAGGCCTCACCTCTTGTAGCTGACTAGTAGCTGGAGTGCTACCAACAAGTGTGATACTTGTAGTTTCCTCAGTGCATGCTAGTTTTTCTACTAGATACTTCTTTGAAGGAACTAGTTTTAGCATCTCTATGTATGAAGCATTTTGAGCCTTCCTAGGGATGTCATTATTGTACCCTAGAATTCTAGCTTGTCTACACAACTTCCTGATAAAGCAAGGAAATGGAAGTGTTAACTTCCCTTCCTTCTTTTCTTCAAACCATCTTTGAATTTCAAGGAAGTAGAGATGGGTAATTTTTGCATTGAATTTTTCCATTAGGATGGCACCTCCTATGGTTGCATATGTTGATATTCAATTCAGCCTTTTGGTAGGGAATAGGTGGTAGGTGCTAATTTCAAAATAGATATTTTCTTCTAAGGTCATCTCACTGTAATCTTTGTCATCTTTGCCATACATCATTGCAATCATAGCCTCCTTGCATTAGTATTATATTTGGTGAAGATTTGTGCCACCTTTGCCCCTTCATTGGGTACATTAAGAGCTTTAGCAATCACCTTCATGGAATAGGATATCAAGGCTCCTTCAATCTTGATCATTACATTGGCATGCTTGTTGTGCCAGAACTATTATGTCTCTCTTAAGTACCATTCTACACTACTTGTAAGTGTGAACCATAGCAGTGATGCTTGGAGTTGCATCTTTACTATTTCTAGAGCAAATTTCATGAATGGACCAAAATTAAGTTACACGATAACTGTGGACATAATCAATTTCTCTTGGATGGCTTGGAGGCAATTTATTGACAATGTGAGGTGCTATCCTTGTTCTAATGCTTATGGAATCTCTGCCTCTCCTTAGGCTGAGTGCTCTATGGTAGGAGATTGTTGATGGATGTTCTATGATTGAGCCTCTTGCTTTGCATACTTTGCTTAAAAGGTTTGCTCTCCCATTTAACGTCTTCCATGGTCTCTTAGTCTTTTTCTCCTTGGCTGTGAAGGTCCTCCTCCTAGTATTCTCTTTGGGGCCATCTGCAATCAACAAGAGTTTGAGATTATTGGTGTATTCACATGGATTCTTAACATTTCTTTACCTTACTCATACCCTTTGTTAGATTCAATTCTTATTATATTAGAATTGCAAAGTTACAAAAGTTTTCAAAAAGGAACCTCCTTAGGTATTATATTCTTATAACCCTTCACAATTATCATTCTTGTTTTTATTTATGGCTTAAAATAGTTGGTATGGTACATTAATAGGATTTTTAAGTGTTTCTAGCCTTAGTTTAATTAACAAATTATAGAATTCTCATTGTTCCTTTGTACTTACCCTTTATGATACCTTCTGGGCATTAGAATGTTTTTGATTCAAATGTCAACGAAACCCCCTTGGGTGTTATATCCTTACAACCCTTCATAGTTATCATTCTTATTCTTATTTATGGCTTAAAATAGTTGGTATGGTACATTAAGAGCATTGTTTAAGTGTTTCTAGCCTTACTTTAATTGAAAAATTATAGAATTCTCATTATTCCTTTGTACTTACCCTTTATGATACCTTCTCAGTGTTAAAATGTTTTTGGCTCAAATGTTAACGATATCATGCTAAGTACCTCCTCTCTCTCTCTCTCTCTCTCTCTCTCATGACTAAGTTGAGAGCTCCAGGATCAACAAGGTTCAAGAATTTTGGAAATTAGAGCGACAAGGGTGAAGTTAAGGCCTTTGGAAGTTAGCATGTCAAAGCTCTAAAAGAAAAATTTCAGAAACTCTCATTTGTGCGAAATGAGGAACGAAAAACTTTTTGTAACTTCCACACATACACATACTATTTTTTATCAAGGCAATATAGTAGATCATATATTGTAGATATGACATTGTAGGGCCTACAATATCATCGTGAAAAATTTCAAATTTTTCTTAGATTTTTTAGGAAAAAAAATGAGTCAAATGAAATTTCTAGAATATATGAAGCATGTCTAGATCTTCCTAGGCTAGTAATGATGCACAATTGTCAAAAATTTGGCATTCAAAGTTCATGAAGAAGGAATTTTGGGTAATGATAGTTGATCGGATGGATAAGAGATTGGGTAATGAATTTTTAGTGTATGGATAGATTATTAGATGTTATGGGAAGTCTTTATTAAGTCTTGATTCTTGTGGAAGGCATAAGATAATGTGGAAGCTCTTGCTAAGTATGAGATACAATAGTTATACAAGTGGATCCTCCCCAAAGCAGGCTCCAACCCTTAATGCCCTTGTATAACCACACCTAAAAGTATTTGTAGGCACTCAAGGTGTTGAATGTAAGACATACTTGTCTAAAAAAAACACACATGATAGTATTTCCAAATTAGGCAAATATCACTATGTTACACATAACCATAAGTTATGATTAACTATACAGTGGGATGAGATGGACTTTAGAAAGGATAGCTAAAATCAAGACATGAGATGTCTTACCATAGGCATAATGAATCCTTGTGTGTAAGTAGTGGTTAAGGTAATAATTAGCCCTTCCTTCAAAGAGTCAAACCAAGTTTAGACCACTTTTTAGTGACATCACATTGTTTCCTCACTTGGTTTTACAACCATAAGAGTACTGTTGTCGCAAAGAGTATTAACACTTGGCATATTGTCCAAGGGAGGATTTTATTCATTGCACTTCTTTATTTTTTTCTTTTTTTTTTTGCGAAGCTGCCTACCTTTAGGCATGGGTAACATGGATTTCTAGTGGGATGTACAAAAATTTATTCTTATGCATGGATTTTATTTTTAACTTTGTTAACCTTACCAGAGGACTACCTTTAGGCATGGGTAACATGTCTTTTTAGTGACATGGTAAGGGAGCACTTATTATACTTTTGATTCCATTTTTTGTTAGATTTACAAGGATATAATACATATTTGGTAATAGGACAAGACTCATAGTAGTAATCTAAGAAAATTCACAAATTCCCTTGATGTCACACCCTTTGCATTCCCACTTGGTTCTTCACTTTTTGGTCTAGGCATAATGATCACAAGTTTATTCTTAGTTTTATTATGGGAAGAATATCATTATGGCCATGGTAAGAACCTCTTGTTGTTGGAATGGGTGGATGGATGTTGTGGTCTCACTATATAGATAACCAATCTCTTATGATTGATAACATAGAGAAATATTCACCTTATTTGGAACTACATCTTACCTTATTTGATGGGTTTTATTGAAAATTTAACAAAATTATGTACAAGTAAAATGAGAACAAAACATGAAAAATTAGAAAAGTTATGAAAATTAGAAAAATAAAAAGAACAAAAGATTATTAAAGAATTAGAAAATGTTAAAGAATATCAAAAATTGAAGTAATAAAAAGTATAAAAGAAAAAATATATATTAATAAAATAGAAAAAGTAGTAAGAAAGTAGAAAAATTCTAGAAGTACCTATGTGTCCAAATGGACATCCCCATGACAAGGGTCAAAATCAATCAATTTTAGAAGTTTCCTAAACAATATAGGATGCCTTCCAAAGCATTTGGAACTTGATCTTTTGTTGGACATGATTAGGGTTATAATAGGCCTTATCACCTAGCTATATTAATAGTTGTCTTGTATCAACATTGTGCTTATGCTTGGAATATATCTTATAGATCTCATTTCTCATGAGTGCTACTAACCTAGTTTCTTCTAATAGATTGAGATTCATTAGGCATTCTCATTGGTCAAAGCTCAAGTTTAGGTTAAGTTGGTTGGCAATAGCTAGAGTCTAAAGATTTTCCTAGATTGGTAACCTGGGTACTTTACCATATACTAACTCATATGGTGAATAATAGATATGTAATTTCTAGGTTTTTCTATAGGCCTATAGAGCATCATTTAGTTTAGTGCTCCAATCCTTCCTAAACCTACTAATCATCCTAGTCAATATTTTAGTGATCTCACAGTTAGTCACTTCTTCTTGACCATTAGCTTGGGGATGATATGGTGTGGTCAACTTTTGGTTGACCCCAAGATATTGCATAAGCTTTTTGAAAGTAGCACTAGTGAAGTGAGTTTCATTATTGGAAATAAGCATTTAGGGCACTCCAAATTGGTTCATCACATGTTGAGAAAAAACTTGGCATATGTTTTTACTGTATAATCTTTTACTATTGTTTCCTTTGCCCACTTGGTGGATTTATCTACGGTTATAATTATATGGGCTTTCCCATTTGACATTGGTATGATGGAGCCCATAAAATCAATTTCCCATATATTGAATGGTTCTAGTGGCTATATCCAATGTTGTGGCCCTTCATTCCTAGTCGTTATTCCTACATCCTTTTGGCACCTCTCACAAGATTATGCAAAGTTGTGGTCATCTTTGAACAAGGTAGGCCAGAAGTAGCCTATCATCATTATTTTCAGTGTTGTTCTATGCCCTACATAATGGCCTCCACATGGACCTTCATGGGCATCCTTTAGGATTCGTTGTTGATCACATTCCAACACATATAATCTAACTAGCCCATCTACACAAATCTTATACAAGTTTCCATTAATTTCCATGTATCTTTTTACTTTGTGAAAGAGCTATTCTTTCTATTTTTTACTCTACTTTCAAGGAAGCTCTTGTGTTAGATAACTTAGATAGTCAGCTATCCATGACGTTCCTATTGAGTCTACACCCATCACAGTTTTAGTAAATAAATTCTCATCAGAGAGTTGGTTTGACAAAGGTTTTGTATAGTTTTGGGAATCTCATTTGAGTCTCAACAAGTGATCAGCTAGTTTTTAGTACCCTTCTTGTCAATCCTTGTTATGTCAAATTCTTGTAAGATAATGAACCATCTAATCACTTGGGGACTAACCATTGGTTTGTTCATAAGAAAATGGATTGCATTGTGATCAATGCGAACAAAGATTGGGTATCCAAGCACGTAATTCTAAAATTTTCAAGTGCATACACCACTATCATTAGTTCCTTTTTTGTTATGATGTAGTTCGACTATGCCCTAGTGATGCTTCTGCTAGTGTAGTGTATATAGTATGGTCTCTTTTGATAATCTCACTACATCAATACTACACTGAGTGCATAGTTGGAAGCATCTATCATAATATGAAAAGGCTTGGACCAATCTAGAGCTTGAAGGATTGGTGTCTCAATTATCTTTTGTTTCAAAGTCTCAAATGCCTTTTCACAAGACTTTGTCCATTCAAAGGGTGCATTCTTCTTAGTGAGTTCTATTAGCAATTTTGCAATCTTTGAAAAATTCTCTATGAATCTCCTATAGTATCCTGTGTGGCCTTAGAATGATTATACATCTTTAACTATTTGAGGCATTTAAGTGATATTTTGTATGAATCTTATTTTTTTAGGATTGATATTTATTCCTTTTTATGAAACTTAGTGTTCCAACGCGATCCCATCCTAGACCATGAGATGCTTTTTTGCCATTTAAGCTTTAGATTAGTCTCTACACATCTCTTCAACACCTGCTCAAGATGGTCTAGTGCTTATTTAAAATCGAGCTCATACATTGAAAATTCATCCATGAATACCTCAACACCATTTCCTATTTTTTTCTGGAAGATGCTAAGTACAAGTCTCTAGAAGGTGGCTAGTGTATTGCAAAGGTTGAAAGGCATTTGCTTGTAGGTAAATGTTCCCCATGGATTGGTGAATGTTGTCTTCTCTTGGTCTTTAGGCATGATGTGGATTAGATTATATTCGTTGTATCTATCCAAAGAAGTATAATGCTCATGTCCTATATTAGTTCTAGGACTTGGTCAATGAATGATAGAGGAAAATGATTCTTAAATGTGGCAGAATTCAAAAATTGGTTTAGCTTGCAGTGACTCATATGATAGTTGATGTTGATAAGCCACTAATACTTCTAAGTGTAGACATGATAAAGATGGAAGTGGACACTAATTCTAAGTAATAATGAGTAAGTAAACCTATTCTAGCCTATAGCGATGGATAATCATTCCTGATTTTCCAGATACATATTGGGCTTATGTAATTGTCATTTAGGTTACCAAGTATTATGCTATTGGACAAACCAAGTGATAATACTATTGGGGTTACCAAAAGATCATACTTAATACTCAAAATTAGTTGTATCCATTCTGATTACTATCAACATGTAAAGATAATGTGCTTTGGAAAAGTAAAGTATTATGCTAGTAAAGCAGTAAGCATTAAGCTAGGTAAGTAGTAAACATTATGCTAGGTAAAAATAGTAAACTAGGAGAACACTACAATGGTGGAAAATAGCTTTGATCTTTATTTCCATTGACAACTTATGCCCAAGTACAAACTACTTAAACAAGAATTCTTTTCAACTATGACACACCACACTGCAAACATTCACACTTCTAATTGCTAAGTTAAAATTCAAGAAATGAAATTGCAAGATTTTGGTTATTATGGGACTGAAAGGTTAGAAAATTATGCACTCAAGTATTGTATTTATAGGGTTGCACACATCCTGAGACATCGTATCAATGATGATGTAGCATGTGCTACAACATCATTGATTCAATATTGTAATACATCAAAATTTGAATTTATCAGATCCCCACAACTAAATGGAAACTCATCCTTGAGTTAAAATAAGATGAGGATGGAGTCCCTTAAAAAATTGAGAGGTAGATTCAACTATACATGACTAACAGACTATTTACATGACTTTGAATGCTGTAGTGGTGTTTTTACAAAGACTTGACACACATGTATGACCAAACAAAGAAATTTTTTTTTGATTAACTGGATGTATATTAGGTTCTCGGTAGTGGTGGCTTTTGTATCAGTTGCTTCCCTTTATCATCAGGCTTCTTAAACTAGGATCTATTCAACAATGCCTAAAGTTTTTATTCTTTTATCTAGGGATTGTGTATTACCCATGCTTGTTGGATAATGTGTAATAGAGTCATTAGATCCCATGGGCATGGCAGTTATAAGAACATCTTATTATTTTTCATCTACCATGCTGCAAACTACTGCCTTTCTTCTTTGAATTCTCTAGCTATCTTTTTTAAGTTCCTAATAATATGACATGTGATGAGCCAAGTTACCTGCAACATCTTTTTGACCCTAATAGCTAGCCTTGATAATCTCAAGTTCTAAGTTTTCCACATGTAACTTTTGTAGTGCATCCTTTTTTATGACAAACTCATTCTCATACAAAGCATACATAGCCACTACTTGTTGTTCTAGCTCATTTCTAAACCTGCTTGATGTTAACATGGATAAGTTAGTGTAATGAAGATTAGATAACCCCATGTACTCTATAACATCTTCAATCTTTAGGTCTTTGTTCTTTATTTCTACCTAGTGGACATGAGCAAGGCTATCTAGGATTAGCTACCAATTAGGATTCTATGTAGAGATAGAACTGATCTTGGCCTTTACCATTTGGATTTCTCTTTCATTAATCTACTTGTACATGCCCACATGATCACAAAAATGTTCCTTGAGCCTCTCATGCTTTTTGGCCTCATTATTTCTATAGCAAATTTCTACCTTATTGCACAGACTTCTTCCATTAACAGTGTCTTATTCTCTTTGGCAAAGTGGCTCATATCTTGGTCAACCCTCATAAGTTATTCTCTTAATTGATGGATGCTTTCTTTAAGAACATTGTTTTGTTTTTCTACATTGATCAACCTTGTGACATTTATAGCTAATTTCTTATTCTCTTCTTGTAAGGTAGCAAGTGCTTTGGAATGGGTATATGTTTGAACTTTCACTAATGAAGCTTCCCATACTACCTTCTCTTTCTCCTTTTTCATTTGCTTGTTTTGATCAACCAACCTATTTACATGATCGTTTCTAAACTTTTCTAGTTGATTTGGTGCCAAATATCATGCAAGATCGCTTCTTTCAACTCATAGGGTAGTTAACTCTTCTTATAATCTTCTGACTTCATTTTCTTTTACCAACATTTCCTTAGTGATGATTAATTTCAACTGCACTACAATGATATTACTTATTATATCAAACAAATTATGCACAACCTATCATGTCTATAGTAGTTTTTCAAGGATGTCCTCATGTTCAATAGGATTCATTAAGGAGCTAGTGAGCATTTGAGTGTCTCTCACTCTTGAAAGATCTATCGATGGCATAATAGGGACGTTAAATGATTTTTTAATATGAACTATGATCACCTCTATTTCTCTTGCTGCATCTTAATGCTACCTTACCACTATTTTGGGTCCCTCTCTAGTTTCCAGCATCACTTGGAATGATGCAGCATTCCATTATGTCTATTGTGACTATTCATCCTTTCCTCCTAATTGTAATGAAATTTTCCCACTCAGAGGATTTGTTGAAACTGTGGGCCTAATTGTGTTGTCTATGACCTTGTACAAATTGGCCTCTTCTCTTGTTCCTTAGTTGATAGTTTCTACACTTTGTTGCAGATGGCTCATCAATAACCTATAATCCTATGGAAATGGTGGAACTTGCTGTTGCTGCTATTGCTCAATCTATTGTTGACTATTAGGTCTAGACTCTTATAGTTGACTAGTAGCTAGAATGCTACTGGCAAGTGTGGTACTTGAAGTTCCCTTAGTGCCTGTTGGTTTTTCTACTTGATCCTTCTTTAAAGGAACTGGTTTAAGCATCTCTATGTATTCAACATTTTGAGCCTTTCTAGGGACATTATTATTGTACCCTAGAATTCTAGCTTGTTTGTACAACTTCCCAATAAGGCAAGGGAATGGAAGTGTCAACTTCCCTTCTTTTCTTTGAACTACCTTTGAATTTCAATGAAGTAGAGATGGGTGATGTTTTCATTGAATTTTCCTATTAGGATGATGCTTCTTATGGTTGCATATGTTGATATTCAATTGAGCATTTTGGTAGGGAACAAGTGGTAGGTACCAATTTCAAAATAGATTCTTTCTTCCAAGGTCAACTCACTGTAATCTTTGTCATCTTTGCCATATGCCTGTTGTAACCACAATATCCTTACATTAGTATCAGATCTAGTGGAGATCTATTCCACCTTTTACCCTTCATTAGACACATTGAGGGCTTTAGTGATCACTTTCATGAAATAGGATACTAAGACTCCTTCAATCTTGACTATTAAATTGACCTACTTATTGTGCCATAACTGGTATGTCTCTCCTAAGTACCATTCTGTATTGCTTGTAAGTGTGGATGATAGTGATGATTCTTGGAGTTTCATCTTTACTGTTTCTAGAGAAATTTCCATGAATGTGCCAAAATTAAGTTCCATGATAATCGTGAACATAATTGATTTCTCCTAGATGGCTTGAAGGCAATCTGTTGACAGTGTGAGGCACTGTTCTTTTTTTGGTGCTTACAGAATCTCCACCTCTCCTTGGGCTGAGTTCTCTATGATAGGAGTTTGTTGATGTATGTTGTATGATTGAGCTTCCTACTCTACATGCTTTTCATGTAGGGTTTTCTCCGCCATTTAACCTCTCCCATGGTCTCTTAGTCTTTTACTTCCTAGTTGTGAAGGTCCTCCTTTTGGTATTCTCTTCAGGGACATTTGTAATAGAGTTTGAGATTATTGGAGTATTCACATGGGTTCTTAATATTTCTTCACCTTACTCATACCATTGGTTAGTTCCAATTCTTATTATATTAGGATTGCAAAGTTACAAATTTTTTTTAAAAAGAACCTCTTTAGGTATTATATCCTTATAACTCTTCATAGTTATCATTATTGTTCTTATTTATCACTTAAAATAGTTGGTATGGTACATGAATAGGATTGTTTAAGTGTTTCTATCCTTATTTTAATTGACAAATTATAGAATTCTGATTATTCCTTTGTACTTACCCTTTATGATGCCTTCCAGGTGCTAGAATGTTTTTAGCTCAAATGTCAATGAAACCCCCTTAAGCATTATATCCCTATAACCCTTTAGAGATATCATTCTTGTTCTTCTTTATGGCTTAAAATAGTTGGCATGGTACTTATCCTTTATGATACCTTTTGAGAACTATAATTTTTTTGGCTCAAACATCAACGATATCATGCTAAGTATCTGGCCCCTTCCTCCCCCTTTCCTACAACTACGTTGAGAGCTCAAGGATTAACAATGTTCAAGAATTATGGAAATTGTAGTGATGAGTATGAAGTTATAGCCTTTGGAAGTTATCGTGTCAAAGCTATAAAAGAAAAATTTCAAAAACTCTCCTTTGTGCAAAATGAGAAATCAAAAATTTTTGTTAACTTCTGCATGTATATATACAATTTTTTATAAGGGCGATATCATAGATCATATATCGTAGATATGACATCATAAGGCCTACGATATGATTGTGAAATATTTCAAATTTTTCTTGGATTTTTCAAGGAAAAAATAAGTCAAATGAAATGTCTAGAAGATATCAAACATGTCTAAATGGTTATAGGCTAGTAATGATGCACAATTGTCAGAAATTTGACATTCAAGGTTCATGAAGAAGGAATTTTGGGCAACGAAAGTTGATTTGATGAATAAGAGATTGGGTAATGAATTTATAGTGTATGTATAGATTATTAGATGTTATGGGAAGTCTTTACCAAGTATTTATTGTTGTGGAAGGCACAAGATGATGTGCAAGTGCTTGCCAAGTATGAGCTACAACAGTTATACAAGTGAGTCCTCCCCAAAGCAAGCCCTAGTCATTAATGCCCTTATATAACCACACATAAAAGTGTCTACAGGGACTTAAGAAGTTTAATGTAAGACATACCTATCTAGCAAAAAACACATGTTAGTATCACTAAATTGGGAAAATATCACTATGTTACACATAACCACAAGTTATGATTAACTATTCAGTGAGATGAGATGGACTTTAGAAAGGATAGCTAAAATTGGAACATGAGATGTCTTATTGTAGGCATAATGAATCCTTGTGTGTAAGTAGTTGTTAAGGTAATCATTAACCCTTCCTTCAAAGAGTCAAACCAAGTCCAGACCACTTTTTAATGACATCGCATTATTTCCTCACTTGGATTTACAACCATAAGAGTACCATTGTTGCAAAGAGTATTAACACTTGGTGTATTGTCCAAGGGAGAAGTTTATTCATTGCAATTCTTTATTTTTTTCTAAGAAGCTACCTACCTTTAGGCATGGGTAACATGTCTTTCCAGTGGGATCCCCAAAAATTTATTCTTGTGCATGGATTTTATTTTTAATCAGGTCAACCTTACAAGAGGACTAACTTCAAGCATGGGTAACATATTTTTCCAGTGACATGGTAAGGTAGCACTTATTATACTATTACTCCCATTTTTTGTTAGATCTACAAGGATATAATACATCTTTGGCAACAAGAAAAGACTCATAGTAGTAATCCAGGAAAATTCACAAATCCCCTTGATGTCACACCCTTTGCATTCCCACTTCGTTCTTCACTTTTTGGTCTACACATAATGATCACAAGTTTATTTTTAGTTTTATTATGGAAAGAATATCAATATGTCCATGGTAAGAACCTCTTATTATTGGAATGGGTGAATGGATGTTGTTGTCTCACTATATAGATTACCAATATGTTATGATTGATAACACAGAGAAATCTTCACCTTATTTGGAACTACATCTTACCTTATTTGATGGGTTTTATTGAAAATTTAACAAAATTATGTACAAGTAAAATGAGAACAAAACATGAAAAATTAGGAAAGTTATCAAAAATTAGAAAAATAAAAAGAATAAAAGATTATTAAAGAATTAGAAAATGCTAAAGAATATCAAAAATTGAAGTAATAAAAAGTATAAAAGAAAAAATATATATCAAGAAAATAGAAAAAGTAATAAGAAAGTAGAAAAATTTTACCTACGTGTCCAAATGGACATCCCCATGACAAGGGTCAAAATCATTCAATCTAAATAATGAAAAAATTGAGGACATTCAGACAAGTTGGGTGGAAGTTTTGGTGGAATTGAAATATTGGTGATATGGTTTAACCTGCTAGATGTTTACTAGTATAAGCTTATGTGGGTTGGATGGGTGATGAATATGCATGGCACCCAAAGGGTTTGTTGCCTAAACAATGTAGGGTTCCTCCCAAAGCATTTGGAACTTGGTCTTTTGTTGGAAATGATTGGGATTATAATAGAGGTTGTCACTTGATTGTATTAATACTTGTATTATATGAGCATTATGCATATGCTTAGAATAGATCTTATGGATCTCATTGCTCATGAGTGCTACTAATCTATTTTCTTCTAATAGATTGAGATTCATTAGGCATTCTTGTTTGGCAAATATCAAGGTTAGGTCAAGCTAGCATATAGTAGCTAGAGTCTAAAGCTTTACTTAGATTGGTAGCATGGGTAGTTTACTATATAGTAGTTCATATTGTGAATAACTGATAGGTAATTTCCAAGTTGTTATATAGGCCCATAGAGCATCATTTAGTTTGGTGTTCCAATCTTTCCTAAACCTACTAACCATCCTAGTCAATATTCTAGTGATCTCATGATTAGCCATGTCTGCTTAACCATTAGCCTGGGGGTGATATGGTGTGGTCAACTTATAGTTGACCCCAAGCTATTGCATGAGCTTTTTGAAAGTAGCACTAGTGAAGTTAGTTTCATTATTGGAAATAAGCATTTGTGGCGCTCCAAATTGGTTCATCATTATTTGTTGAGAAAACTTAGCAGATTCTTTTATTGTACAATCTTCTACTATTGCTGCATCTACCCACTTGGTGTAGTAATCCATGCTTATAATTATATAGGCATTTCCATTTGACATTGGTGTGATGAGGGCCATAAAATAAATTCACTATATATTGAATGATTCCAATGGCTATATCTAGTGTTGTGACCCTTCATTCTTGGTAATTATTCCTCCATCCTTTTGGCACATCTCACAAGATTGTGAAAAGTTGTGAGAATATTTGAACAAGGTAGGCTAGAAGTAGCTTATCATCATTTGTTTCAGTTCCATTCTATGCCCCACATAGAGGCCTCCACATGGACCTTTATGGCCATCTTTTAGGATTTGTTATTGGTCACATTACAACACACACCATCTGATTAGCCCATTTGCATAAATCTTGTACATGTTTCCATTGATTTCTATATATCTTTTTACTTTGTGAAGGAACTATTCTTTCTATTTATTATTCCACTTTGAAGGAAGATCTTATGTTAAATAATTTAAATAGTCAGTCATCCATGATGTTTCTGTTAAGTCTACAACCATCACAATTTCAATAAACAAATTCTCATCAAGAAATTGGTCTAACAAATTTTTTTTATGATCTTGAGCATACCATTGGTTCCTTTTCTATTGTGGTGTAATTTAGCTATGCCCCAGTGATGCTTTTGCTAGTGTAGTGTATATAGTATAGTCTCTTTTCATCATCTAACTATGCCAATACTACATCAAGGACATA
>MNCI01017329.1:128004-191226 GCA_015680685.1 Gnetum montanum
TTGTCTATAATCAACAATTGGGTGCCTTCTTGTTGGGTGGCTGCTACATATAAGTACTTCTGCATACACATTTCTTCTACACATTTTTTGCATGTTTTATTCTCTTCTTGTCTAATTGCCCATATCTTTTGCATGTAACTACATACATTATCACTATATGTGATACATTGATCCTTGCATCTCTATGATTCCTACCTCATCCTCCTTAAAAATTTCCAAGGATAAATCACAAATACCAAGCTTAGGATTGATAGTTCTAAACCAAGATCTTCCCATTATGATTGGGAATTCTCCCTTGCTCTTACCTACATTAATAATCAAAAAATTTTTAGGGTAGGACTAGCCACTGATGGTGGTGATCAAAATAACCACTTGTCCTAGTGGAATTATGATCAATTGATTTGCAAGCTCTAACCAGATGTCACTTTTCTTCAATGGTGGTAGATTCTAGGCTTGAGGATAAGGCAACCTTTTGGGCATCTATTTTTTCACAAATCTTGGGTTTAGTGCATATGCCCCCATTTCCTACAAATGTGCCATAATTGGGAAACACCCATTGGGGTGGTCATATTAACACACAATAAAACTTCTTCCTCATCTAAGATCATACCCAAACAGTCAACCACTGAAGTAAACTTTCATTTTCATCCAAATTCTCATTTCTTCTTCTTTTCCTTACCCTTGATAAGGGCTTACTTAGTTATCTCCCTTACAATTTTTGGAGCTATTGCAAACTTATCTACTGTATTCCAAATTTTTTCTACCTTTAATGTAATATTGGTTATAGATTTCTAAATAGGTAGCATTTTCTTTTGTACTACCTCCTCCAAGATTTCTCCTCTTGTCGATCACATATTCATGCCTCTCTCTTTCCAATTAATGGATCTCTATTATATTCTTTAGCTAACTCTCTCTTCATGAGTTCATCTTCATCCTTTGCTACTTGATTAATTAATCTTTAAATTCAATGGATGGTCATGTATAATAGTTGTTCTTGGGCATAAACACTAAGGGTTTCCCTAGTCTTATTCCTCAACCCATCTACTATATGCCTTAGTTGTTCCTTCTGTGAGAATTCATGACCTCAGCATCTATGTAGTAAGGAATATGGATCCCTTGATTCCATCATTGGATATGCTTTCTTAAGTTTAATACTCGAGAGTAAGTCTAATATTTTATCATTGAAGAGTTCTAGCATGGTACTCCATCTTTGAATTGATTCTAGTTCTAATGACTTGTACCAACTTTTAGCTTCCTTAATGAGTGTTCTAGGGCACAACTTTTAGCTTCCATTTTATATGTTTTGTAGGATGCAGGCATCATGGAATGCTTAAAGGTGATGCTGTGGATCTATGTTATATCCACCTTCAAATCTAGGCATGTTATTCATATTAAGCTGCTTAATACGATTATCCCTTACATACCTGATTAGGATATAAAACAGCTTCCCTGATATTGATCATACTTCGAGTTTCCAACATAGGTTCTTCATGGTGATTGAATTAGTAGGCTCTATTGGAATGGTGACCCATTCTATGTTCATATGCTTTCTTACATCATGTCTAATCCTTTCTCTTCTTCTTTCATAATTATCCTCTTCACTATCGGAATGTCTTCGTCAATACTCACGTATCTCACCATCCCTTTGTCTATCCCTATCAACGTCTCTATATCGATGTTCCTTCTTGTTAGACTTTGTGGATGAGTGTGAGGAGATGGAGGAAGTAGTTGGAGAACACTGTTAGCTGGTTCTCCTTTGGTGACTCCTTGATTAATTCTTCTTTGGCTCATCAGAAGCTTTAGGCGTTGAGCTTTATGAATATCTTGAGTCTTTTGCATTCCTTCCAAGGTCCTTTGCAAGACTTGATATTAGCTTAGTGTCAAAAAGATCTTAAGTAAGTATGATTGGTGTGTGAGAGTGGGATCTCTAAAATTTGTAGAACTTGTCAACTTAGAGTGAAGTGTCCTTCATTTCTTCTAGGACAATTATTTAAGGGGAACTCTTGCCCTTCTCATATTCATGTTAAGCTTCCATAAGGGCATCCCTTTGTGCCTAGGTTTCTATTGGTTGATATAACCTAGTCATGCTCTTTGTGACATGTATCTATATTGTTCATGACTTAGATTGGCCTTCTTAAGGTCTACTTGGAGCATGAGTGGTATGAAACACTCAAGTGGTAAGACTATTTTTCCCTATGATGAGCAGTGAAGTAGTCCAACACCTAACCATAAAAGATATGAGTGTTTACATTTAAAGTGGTTGTAATCCATGGACGAGGTAATGTGAATATGCTAGTAATTAGTTCAAGTTTAGGATCATTGTCTTCTCACATGGAGCTATTATAATCTATGCATATGGTTTAGCTATCAGTGAGGTGTATGATATATTGATTTTGGTAGGCCATAACTCCTAGCTATGAGTGTAAAGTGTTAAAATGATTCTAAGTTCAAGGAAAATTGTAAAGTAATCTACTTTAGCCTAGAGCAATGAGCATCCATTCTTGGCTTGTCGTACAAGTCCTAGGCTCATGTAACCATTACTGGGATTACCAAGTGAGTTTACTACTAGGCGAATTAAGTGAAACCACTACTGGGCTACTAAATGATTATACTTAATGCTTGAAACCAATCATACTTATTTTTCTTTACTATGAACAAGGAAAGTAAAGTACATAGAAATTTAACTAATTAAACTAGGAAAACAATAAGAATTATACTAAGTAAAATAATAAAGCTAAGTGGATGTTATAATGGTGGAAAATAATCTTGATCTTTATTTCTATCATGAACTATGCCCAAGTATGCTTCACTTGAGTAAAGACTCTAAATAACTACTCAACATCACACTGTGAGCATTCACTCTATCGCTAAACTACAAAAACAAACTACAAGAGTCTACCTAAGGATGGAATAAAAATTTATTCAACCATGCGCCTAAGTGTCTTATTTATAGGTAGGCACGTGTGCAATACTATTAGATATCAGACATTGAAGCTTATGCTCTGATATCGAGGATCTGATATCGCAACTCTAATATTGGATGCCAAATATTGCAGCTGGTAAAAACCATGATTTATCATACCCCTACAACTAACTAAAAACTTGTTCTTAAGTTAAAACAAAATAAGGATAGAGTTCCTTACAAAATTTGAAGATAGATTTACATGACACTAACTACTATATACATGACTCTCAAATGCTGTAGTAGTGTTTTACAAAAAATTTACATAGACATGACATGATATTTCTAACAAAAAACAAAATTTGGTGAAGCTCGATGTAGTCTAAGTAGTTCCTAGTGGTGGTGGCTCCTCCATTGGTTACTTCCCCTTGTTACCAAGCTTGTGGAACTTGTATCAATTAAAGAGCACTTGAAGCTTTTCCTCCTTCGTTCTTGGCTCATGTACCATCCATGCTTATTGTGCAATGTGTGATGGAGTGGGTACATCCCATGGGTACAACAGCTATGGAAACATTTGATTAGCCTTAACATACTAGGTTGCAAACTACCTCCTCTCCTGTTTAGATGCTCTAGCCTTCTCACATAATCATGATAATTAGATAACCTTCTTACTAGATGATGAGTGATGAGGTACCCCTACACCCAACCATATGAATCACAAAGTGTTCAGACATGATCTAGTCAAATTCTATGGACTTTGTAGTTTCCAATGCACTAGTCTTCTAGGAAGTGAATCTTACCTTAAGTTCATTTGTTGTCTTTCCAATTACACTTGTAACATACACTAGTATGGTTAAGTGTAATTGAGGCATATGATTTTTATCATTTTGTATTTTATGATTTTGGTATTTAAAGAGAGATAAAGTAATTGGATTAACTAAATTAATTTAACTAATTAACTAGTATCTAAGTAGTCCTAACATAAGCATCCGGTCCCACTTTTTGCACATGTCCTAAACCCATGTATCCACTATTGGGTTACCAAACGCTATGCTACTAGGCATACCAAGCAATAACGCTGCTAGGATTACCAAGTGAATACGTGTTACGCTCGAAGCAGTCATACTTATGTGTTTAATCTATCTAGCTTATCTTACTTAATTACTTCATTAGTTTAATTACAAGAAAACATTGAATAAATAATTGAAAACATTAAATGCATAAATAAAACATTTAAGCTATCCAAAATGCTACAAGGTTTATCAAGAAGTTCATCTTTATTGCCACACACAAAATTGTGCTCAAGTACAACAATGCTCAAATAAAGATTTGTATACTCAATGACTCCTTCTACGAGCACTCATGAGAAATATTCTAACTCTCAAAAGAACAAATTGCAAGAGATTCACTACTACTGAAATCTCATTACCATAAATGTGGCTAGTAAGTGCATATTTATAGGCAAAAAATGAACACTCCATTGACGAGGCCTTGTTGATGAGGCTTAGTGGATGAAGTTGCATTGATGAGGCCTCATCAATGCAACCAAGAAATGCAACTCATCATACCCCCACGACTAAATGAAAACTTGTCCTTAAGTTTGTCTACAAAATTTGGAAGGTATGGGATTATTGACTAAACTTTCACAAATGAAATAGACTCACTTTACAAAATGGAGTGCTTGAGTGTATGGATCAACACATTACAGAAATTATGGTGTTCATGACACAAAATTGAATACCATGACATGATTCTTCAAAATTGGATAGCACATTCCTTGATGGCATGAAGTTTAGTGGATAAGATCAGACAATCCTAAATGGTGGTGGCTCTTAAGGTTTTGAGTGACCTTCATCTGCTTCATGCATGTGTAGTGGTCAAGGTAGCTATGATTGTCCTATTGCTACTGCAAATTTTTTAGTGGGAGGTGGAAAGCATCCAACAATGCTTTCATTTTCTCCTCCTTACTTCTAGGATTGTGTACCATCCACCCAGCTTTTCCAATGTGGGTTAGAACTAGCACATCCCAGGGATATGGGATTGTTGAAAAAAGCTCCTTTGCATTGATAAACAAGAAAATGAATTATTTGTGTTCAATGTCAAATGCTCTGATTGCATCCTTCAGATCCTAGTAATCATTCATCCTTTTGGCTAAGTCCTCAATAGTTGATAATTGATCTGTGAATCATGCTCTAAGAACTTCGAGTCCAGCATTTGTAGTCTCAAGCTTCTACTTAATGTCTTTATGGTGTTTGAACTATATCTTATATAGCAAATATGGGCTAGCCACTTATTTCTCTAACTTCGACCACAATCGTCCAAAAATTAGCATTGTCAATTTTGTATAGCAAAGATTGGCCAAATCCATGTATTTTGTTATATCTTCTATCTGCAACTCCTTTATTTTGATCTCCACTTTGTTGTAGGCATAAATCCCATCAATGATGGGCTACCAAACTTCTTTTTCTTATTAAAGTTACTAGAGAGCTTCATTTATTTTTGCCTTTTCTATCTGGATGTTCTTCTCATTTACTTCCTTCGATAAGCCAACTTGGTATTTATAGTGATTTTTAACTCTTTCAAACTTCAAAGCTTTATTTTTCTAGGCGACAATCTCAATAGCAAATTTCTAGTATAAGGCATAAACTTCTTCATTGATAGATTTTTTTTTCTATGGCCAATTTCCTTAATTCAATATTCACCCTGGCTAGCTACTCCTGCTATTCATGAAAGAATTCTTGCATTTGTTCTTTTTGAGCATCAACATTGCATAGGTGATGATTTTTTGTAGTTAGTGCTTCATTCTCTTAGTGCATTTGAGCCAAGTCCTTATGAACTAAATATGTCTTTGCCTCTTCTATGGACTGGGTGAAGATGGCCTTCACTACCTTCCCCTCAACCTTCTTAAGTCATTCTTGAAGCTTTTGGAAAGCTTCACCTTTGGTTATTGTCAAGCTAAGGAGTGTAGGATCAATAACATAGGCATATGTAATTCAACAACCTCCATGCCAATGGTTGATTTTATCCTTGAGTTGTTTCAAGTTTCTCCTCCAAGATGATGCATTTGCCCCTTACTTCTAGTAGCTCTGATTGGGTTATGGTGATGTTATTTAGAAAATTAAAGATATCTAGAATCAGTTACCAATCGATCCAACAATTCTTCATGTTGGACTACATTCAATTTTTTGCTGACCATGCCTATGAATGTTTGCACATCTCAAAGTGTAGATACATTTGGTACAAATGCCATAAGTGCATTAAGTGCTTCACTGATGTAGTCAACAACTACTTTAGCCACAATCTCTTGCCCTTAGTGCTGCATCACCAATACAATGGCCCCTTCACCTTTCTCCAAAAGGACCAAGAAGGAGACAACATTATCAAAGATTTCTAGGAATAAATGGTGTTGTAATAATTACACCATCACCTCTTGATCATTGGGATCAGGCCTCGCAGGCAGCTACATTTTTTGTGTAGAGAATATTGGTCCACCCCTTTCCATCTGGTTGATTATTTGAGCCACCTCATGAAGGTGACTCATTACTCGTCTATACATAGATGGATTTGCACTACTTGTCCCTACACACTACTCTTGCTCATGCAAGAGTAGCTCTTGGATTTCATGTAAGTGCTAAATGGCTATGTAGGCCTCCAATGTTGTTTCTTGAGTAGGTAGTGGAGGTGGCTATTGATCCTCTTTTTGAGTTGTGGTTTAGTTGTGGTAGGTGTCTTTTCTTTGATAATTTTAGACCATGAAGCCAAAGGAGCATGCCTAATTATGTCATTGGCATTGTGGATGATTCTTGCCCTTCTGCAGAGTTTCCAGATGAGGCATGGAAAAGGTAAGGTTTTCCTTCCATGCTCATTTTCCTTGAAACACTTTTTGATTTTCAAATAGATTAGTTGTGAAAGGTGATCACCTTACTCAAGCAAAAAAGGTGATCACCTTACTGGGCCTCATCATTGGATTGAGGTGATAAGCTACAATTTTGAAGTAGATGTGCTATGCTGGTGTGAGTGTGCCATACTTCTTACAGTCAACCTTGTAACACCGCTAAGTCCATTCAATTTTTTCCTTAGGATTACCTTATGTTGATAGCTCTACCAGCTATGTCTCAATACTAGGCAATTTTAGTGCTTGCACAATAGCCTCAGCCGAGTAGGACACCTAAATATCCTTGATTTTTACTGTGGACCCTAGCCTTCTATTATTTCAAAAGAGATATATCTCTCCCATGTACCATTCCCCACTGGATGTGATGATTGGCCACATGGGAGAGGTTTGCAATTATGTTTTGACTTCTACTGGAGCTTTCTCTCGAAATGGCCTGAAGTTTATTTTCTAGAGAACTAAGCATTGAATCTCTTGGGACCTGATGATGTCAAGACAAGTTTGAGTTAAAGTGACTTCAAGCCTTAGCATGGGTCTTGGTGCTTCCTCTCACTGTAATTACTCTGTTGGCACTTCTTCTTTTGGAATCTATCAAACAAATTCCACTTTGGACTCCTCATGAAGAGGTACCAGTGCATGGGTTATCTTTGGTGGTTCTTACGCTTATTCTTGTTGGCCCCTTCTAGCTTTGGGTCATTTCTCTCTTAGTTGAGAGGGTTCTCCTTCTTGTAGGAATTTCAGTCTTGGTGCCATCTATAATCACAATAAAACCATGGGTTAGTAATCATTGTGTAACATGAAACAATTGGAATACCTTTATCTCTTTAGGATAGTTACACTTGGCTAAGTTATGATTATGGTTAATTTAATTACTCCAATCATTATTTTATTTATCTGTTACTGTTAATAAATCATCTCAGAGGTTGTTGAAAGGCTTAACTCTCGAAAAACTTGATGTCTGTATATTGTTAGGGGGAGTTAGAAAAATTTTCAAAAATTTCATTGGAAACCTTGAGGTTTACGACCCACATGATAAAGAGCTTACCTCCGGTAATAGCAGGGTCAAAGAACAGAGTGATTTTGATAAACGGTTAGGAAGTTAAGGGCTTTGGAAGGTTTTAGGCTCTAAAAAAATGATAAAAACTCCCCATGTGTTATGAGGAAAATGATAAAAATTTCAAAGTTCATGGTGGTATATATATGGTTTTTGGGTTGTGTTGACAAGGCCTCGTTGACATATTTTTTGACCACCGTAGACGATCATTGAATTTGGTCAAACTTACAAAATATAGTATGAAAGCTCAAAAGGCCATGAATAGTATGAAAATATGTGAAGAGGGTGTTGGAGCTCATAAATTTGGAATATGGAGAAAAATGATTTAGGAGATGAATGAAATAAAAGGTTATGGAGCACTGAGCAGAATACATAATGGAATATGAGAAAGATAGGATTGTAGCAATGTCTAAGGTAAGGAACCTAACTAACAAAACTAAGAGCTATGCAAGTGGATCCTCCTGATAGTAGGCTCATGTCCTTGTTGCCCTTGCATAACCACAACTAAGGAGTCCGTGGGCCCCATAGTTGATTATTGGTCATGAATTAAGGACCTATTAAAATGAATCTATCCAAGAATTCAAACACATCAGACCTAGACATAGAGCATAACATAGAACTTAGTAGTGAGGTGAGTTATGGTAGCATGCATGGATGATGGAGAAGGTGGAATGAAATTCTAAATTGAGATTATAAGAAGTCCCTTATGGAATTTGTGTTTAAAATGACTTGAGAAGATCCATCCTTAGTCTAGACCAAAACCAACCTCTTCAGTGACTTCACATTGCCACTCTAAGACTAGTCCACTTGCATGAGACATGAGAGTGATTCCACAAAACAACCACCATTTCATAAAGAGAAGAAAAGAAAGAAGTGGGAAGTGAGAGAGGGCCTTAGTTAGAGGGGACCTTCATGCATGGGTGCATGTCTTTCTAGCCCCATAACTAATTCTTGTAGCTCATTTATTTGTCTAAGGGGTGTGCTTTGAATTTCCATCATGTTTTTTTTTCTTTTTTCTTTTTTTGAATTTTTGTATTGGAACCACACCATGCAAAGACTTTATTTGACTTCCTATGAGGGATTGAAATGGAATGGTAAGAAGTTTGTGAAAAAAACTCAAGCACTCAAGCAAGTAGAAGAGTACAAAGAGTATTGAGTTCCTTTGAAGTCACACCCTTTAAAAACCTTTGAATCCTTCCCAATTTTGGAACTACCAAGTTCACCGATTGATTAAAAGTTTCTTTAATGGAAGGGACCTGAAATTCCCAGAATAAGGAAAATCATAGAGTTTATTGGATGGGCAAATGATGTGGACTCACTACCTATTCCATGAAAAATAAACTATGTCATAGTCATTAGACATCAAAATTTAAAAATAGAAACCAGACATTGACAATCACAACATTAAGCACAAATCATCATTAGTAAACAACAACAACAACAACACTATGTCCTGTGGAAATAAAGCACTTTTATTAGCAAAAATGATGAAAAGTCAAACTCAAAGAAAAAAAAACAAAATAAATGAAATATACCAGAAATTTTAAAATAATCAAGAAAGGCTCAAAGGTACTAACAATGGGGTAAAATTAGAAAAATCTAAAAATTAAAAATTTGTAAAATAAATAATTTTTAAAAATCAAAAACATGAAAAAAAATAGAAAAATTGAAAAGCCATATGGATTGTGACCATCTCCCCCATGACTAAGTTGGGAGGAGGAGATCTAAAAAATGGAATGTGGTTGTCCATTCGTTGAGGTGGTAGTTGCACTAGCTTGTCTTGGATCAAGAAAAGGTTTTACTTGTTGGATGTTCACTAACTACTTTTTATTTGGGTTTTCAGGCTTGTAGATCAACATGGATCTTGACAAAAAGGTTTTATCAATTATATAAGGCCCCTCAAAAAATGTTTAAAATTTTACCTTTTGGGGTACATGTGTGGGGTTCCAATAGAGGACCTTATCTCCTAGTTGAAGTTTTACCTTTCATATTCTTAGGTCATGATGTTGCTCATTGAATGCCTTCTACACCTTGTTCAAACATAGGGCCACTAATTAGTTTTTATCTAGCACATTCAAGTTGATCAATATTTCTTTCTATGCTAGACTTAGGTCAAGATTTAGATCATAGGTTGTTGAGAGTGTACAAAGCTTAGATTGAATTAGGAGCATTGGAAATTTCTCATACATTAACTTGTAGGGAGAATAGCCAATAGGAAGTTTCCATGTTGAACAGTAAGCATAGAGGGCATCATTAAGTTTTGTATTCCAATCTTTCCTATATTTACTAATGGTCTGTGTTAGTATTTTTGTGATCTCTTGGTTGGTTACCTCTACTTGATCGTTGGCTTGGGGGTGGTATGGTGTTGTTAATTTATGTTCAACCCCCAAGTGTTGCATTAACTTTCTAAAAGTGGCACCTATGAAATGAGTTCCATTGTTATAAATTAGTGAACATGGCACACAAACCTATTTACAATATTTTGTTGTATAGATCTATTAGTAGTGGATGATGTACAATCAGTAATAGCTGCTACTTCTATTCATTTTTTGTATTAGTCGATTGCTACAATAATATATGCCTTTCCATTGGACATGGGTATAATGGGACCCATGAAGTCAACACCCCATATGTTAAAAGGTTTCAGTGATTGAATCCACTATTGAGGATCTTCCATGCAAGCAGTCATCCTCCCATCTCGTTGACAACATTCACAAGATTGAATAAATTGGGGGGCATCCCTGAAGATTGTAGGACAATACTATCTTGCCATTAGGATTTTTATGGTCATGTATCTCCCTGCATAGTGGCCTCTACAAGGCCCTTTGTGAGCATTAAGGAGAACGTGCAATTGATCTTCATCAGGGACATACGAATGAATCAACCCATTGATGCACACCTTGTAAAGGTGTCTGTTGATTTCCATGAAATATTTAGCCCAATGGAGAAATTGTTGCCTCTTTCTAAAGTAAAGATCTTATGGCATCTTTTGAGTAAGAAGATAGGTGAGGATGCCTTATACAAGTTTGTATTTATGGGCATTTATTCAATTAGTGCTCCTATAAAGAGGAGTTCATCTAGAAATTGATCAAAGAGTGGGCTCTCCTCTTTATTATCCCATCTTAAGCAAGAAAGGTGGTTAGCAATCACAATTTTTGATCACTTTTTGATCTACCATTGTGAGATCGAATTATTGTAAGATCACAAGTCATCGTATGATACGAGAGCTCACCACTGGCTTGTTCATGAGGAAGCAGATGGCACTGTAGTCAAGCACATAGTGCCTAAACTTTTCAAGAGCATACATCATAGTCATTGGTTCTTTTTCTATGGTGGTGTAATTTAATTATGCTTCCACACTGCTTCGGCTTACACAATGGATATAGTATGAGCATTTCTTATTATCCATCTATGTGAGCACTACTTGCAAGGCATACTTAGATACATCTGTCATGATGTGGAAGGATCTAGACTAGTCTAGTGCTCATAGGATTGTTGTTTCTACAAGTTTCTCCTTTAACTATTGGAATGCATGTTCACATTCCTTGGTCTAGATGAAAGGTGCATCTTTCCTTGTAAGCTCTACTAATGGTTTTGCGATCTTAGAGAAATTCTCTATGAATCTCTGGTAGTAACGAGTGTGTCCAAGGAATGACTGAACATCTTTAACTATCTCTGGTTGGTGTGTTATTCCTTGGATGACCCTTATCTTTTTTGGGTCTACCTCAATCCCTACTTGAGTGATTCTATGCCCCAAAACAATGCCTTCTTGGACCATGAGATGGCTCTTTTGCCAATTGAATGAAAAATTTATTTCAACACATCTCTTTAGCACTTGCTTAAGGCAGTCCAAGGCTTGTTCAAACATATCTCCATAGGTGGAAAAGTCATCCATGAAGACTTTTATACCATTATCAATTTGCTGTTGGAAAATACTAAGGACCAAGAATTGAAATGTTGTAGAGGCATTGCATAGATTGAATAACATATTATAATATGCAAAAGTTCCCTAAAGACTCATGAATGTTGTCTTGGCCTAATCTTCTAGCACAATTTGGATTTGGTTATAGCCACTATAATCATCTAAGAAGCTATAATAATAATGTGTGGATATAGTATCCAACACTTGATCCACAAATGGCAATGGAAAATGATCTTTAAATGTTGCCATATTCAACAGCCTAAAGTCAATGCAAACCTACCATTTTCTACCTTTCTTTCGCACAATTACGAGTGGGCTAACCCACTCACTATCCAAAATGAAATAGATGAACCCTGCCTTGAGGAGTTATTCAATTTCCTCCTTGATGATCTACTTCAATTTAGGGTTTAGCTACCTCTACGGTTTTCTTCTAGGCTTCATAGCTAAGTTAGTGTAAATGCAATGCTAGCATATCCTTGGATCAATTCCTGTTAGCTTAGGAAATGACTAAGTAAAGGTTGTTGGCCATTTATTAATCACCTTTAACAACTTTTCTTTTTGTTCAAGAGAAAGTTTGGCATTAATTATGATTTGTTTACCATTATTTAAAAATGCATATTCCATGTTAACAAGTAATGTTTTTAGCTCTAGGGGCTTCTGCTTGAAGTTATTAAGGACTTCCAACTCTTCTCAATAAGTATCATCATCTTCATTAGAGAGTTTGGGATGAACTTATTCAAGTTTATCTATGCCTTCAACATAAGCACATGTTAGGCTCTTAGTTGGCTCCATGCATAATGTACTACTATCTGAGTTAGCTATTAACCACTAGGTGCCCTCCTATTTTGTGACTACTATGTACAAACACCTTTGACTATTAATTTTTTGTGCACATTGATTACATGCTTTAATGTATACACTTTTGATGGACCAAATCTTTTGCACATAGTTGCACCCATTATTGTTGTACATGATACATGGAATACACTTCTTCTCTATCTTGTTAAATTCATTTTCTTTGGATATTTCTAGAGAGAGGTTCCTTATGCCCATATGTGCATTAAATGTGCTTAGCCAAGCTCTTCCCATAATGATGGGGAAATCACTTTTGCAGTTTTCAACCTTGATCACTAGAAAATTAAGCTATGGTTACAATGTCCTCTACTAATCCCAGAGGGATAGTAATTTACTGATATGCCAATTCTAGACGGATGTTGCTTTTTCTAGAGGTGGTACGTTCTAGGTCTTGTATATGTCATGGGAGATGAGATTAGCTCCAGAACTAGAATTAAGAAGAGCCTTACATGGCTCATGTCCAGTGATCTATAGGTAAATTAGTGGACTTCCTAGGTCAAATATTATCATGGGAAGATTGCCAGCCTTGATCTAGTTAGAAATAGCATGAGTTAGCATCACGGTACGAATCTAAGATAGCATTTGGTTTGAAGGGCACTCGAAGGTATTCGATGCAAAGGATGAGGGTATTGGTGATGTAGGATGATCAGTCATACTAGGTTGTGAGTGTTGGAGAGGAATTTTGGGTTGGAAGAAGGGTCTTTTTCTAGATTGGTTGTCCAAACCACTCAGCTAAAAAGCTAGTTGTGAATGTACAACCATCATAACATTTTGTTGTTGCAGCTGTGGAAGAATCTCACCTTGCATGGATGGAGAAAGAGGTAACTAGGTTGAAGGAAAAAGTATGTGTGTAGATGGATGTAAAGGGTGGTATGGATATGGATTCTCCCCTCAAGTGGATGATGAATGTGTTTGATGGTACTCTAGAGGGTAACAATGATGTTGAAATGAGGCATGACTTGTAGAACTTCTTGGAGAGATGGGTTGTTGAACATAGTGCCTATATGGATTTGGTTGCATTTAAGGATACTATTTCCTTGGTAGTGGCATTTCCTATGATTTTAGTTGGTTCCATTGCTAGTATTATTCATATGGTTGTGGTGGAGCTCCATTTGGGTAGTAAGCTTCTTGTTGTTGGTGGAACTGCCTTGGATTGCCTTTAGGATAAGGCAATCGTCTAGGTGCTTGCCTACGTGCTAGTCAAGGATTCAATGCATACATCCCAAACTCTTGTAAGTGTGAAACCATAGGGCAACAAACTTTTGGATGTTTGTATTGATGAATTTCATAATCAATTTCATCATTAGAGTCAGTTTCCACAACTTCCTCTATGATTGCAGCTTTACCCTTACCTCTTTGGTAGGCATGTTTAGCTTCTTTTTGCCTGTAGCAGTTATGATCACTATTTTCCCCTTTGGATTCTTTAATAATTTTCATAGCATCTTGGAATTATTCATCTAAAGAGTCCCATAATTTATCAACCTTTGTTGAAATATCATAAACAAATTTCTAGATGGGCAAGGTTTTCTTGTTCATCACTTCATCATGTGGTGACTCCCGTTCATCACAAAACTAGACCTCTTGTTTCCTAATGGAAGGATCCCTATTATACTCTTCTACACTTTCTCTTTTTCACAACTCACCTTCTTCTTTTGCTACCAACTTAATTAGCCTTTGGATTTAATGAGCTCTCAGTTCAAACAATCTTCCTTAGGCATACACCCCAAGAGTTCTTCTAGTTTCTACTCTGAGGCCATCTATGACATGGCAAAGTTGTTCCCTCTAAGAATAACCATGGCTAAGGCATCAATATAAGAGTGAATAGTACCTACCCATGGCAGCATCCAAGGGTTCATGTGTTCCCTATTTCCAACCTTGGATTTACCTTCTTAGATTAAACACTCTAGAGTATGTCTAGTATTTATCATTAAGTAGCTCTTGATCTAGCTATCTCTCACATGCCTAGTTGGAATCTTTACTGCCTCTACAATGTTAAGCATGCTTTGAATCACCAATATAGGTTCATCATCATCGCTACACTGATGATTTCAATGATGGTTTCAGCCACCCCTTCGGTCTTGGTGGCCTTCATGATCATTGTTCTCTCATTGCTTACCTTCACCATGATTATCTTGATAACGGCTTCTATGAGAACTAGAAGATGAAGAGGAATGTTCAAAATTGAATGAAGAGGATGAAGAGGAAGGTGGACTACCACCACCATTGCAGTGTCTACCACTACCATCATAGTATCTACCACCACCATTGTAGTGTCTGCCACTACCATCATAGTATCTACCACCATCTCTTCATTCATTATGATCACCATCCTTAGATCCCTTGCCATTGCGATGCTTGCCCAAGTGCCTTCCTTGACTGTCACTCTTTTCTAAACCTAGTTTATGAATAATGGATCATAAGTTTATGGTTGCACCTTCATCACCAATAACAAAGGTTGGAGAATTTTTATTTTGAGAAGCCTCAAGAGGAGGATTCACATTATCATCTTGTTTACCAAGAAGAAGGGATTACTAAAGTGTTTCCCCTTTGTAAACTCATGATAATGCTCTTGGTGTTGATCTTCCATACATTGTGTTTTAGTGGGATGGTAGTCCTGAGTTTCATAACCATTCATAATGTATTCTTTATGAAGATCTAAGATATCCAACTTCTTAAGAGTTTGAAAAATCATCATAGGTATAGATCAATCAAGGGCAAGCTGATGTTGCCCTTCATATCATGCCATCATATCTATTCATCCTGATGTAGGATGAAGGTGAAGTTTAGTACATACTCATCTGGATGAGTATATACCACTTTGCACTCTTGTGGGATCGACGGTTTGACATCTTCACATCTGTGGGAATAAGAAGACATTTCACAAAATGAATAAAATTATCATTGTGCTTAGTAGTTTATATGTCATTGAGAGTGATGTTGACCTTAAGTTCATATAATGATATAAATAATATTCACTAATCCTAGATAGCGCACATTTCAATAAACAAAGTTCATGGCAACAGTGCCAATGATGAGTGGTGAGGTACTCTTACGCCCAACCACACGAATCACAAAACGTTCATGCACAATCTGGTTGAATTCCATGAACTTTATAGTTTTTGATGCACTAGTCTTCTAGGAAGTGAACCTTGCCTTAAGTTTGTTTTTTTTTCTTCCCAATTACACTTGTGACATACACTAGTATGGTTAAGTGCAATTGAGGCATATGATTTTTATCATTTTTTATTTTATGATTTTTGTGTTTAAAGAGAGATAAAGTAATTAAATTAACTAAATTAATTTAACCAATTAACTAGTATTTAAGCAATCCTAACATAAGCATTCAGTTCCACTTTTCACACACACCTTGAACCCATGTATCCACTACTGAGTTACCAAGTGCTACACTATTGTGCATATCAAGTAATAACGCTACTAGGATTACGAAGCGAATATGTGTTATGCTCAAAGTGGTCGTACTTATGTGTTTAATCTATCTAGCTTATCTTGCTTAATTACTTCATTAGCTTAATTATAAGAATACATTGAATAAATAATTAAAAACATTGAATGCATAAATGAAACATTTAAGCTATCCAGAATGCTACAAAGTTGATCAAGAAGTTTATCTTTATTGTCACACACACTATTGTGCTTAGGTACAATAATGCTCGAATAAAGATCTGTACACTCAATGACTCTTGCTATGGACACCCAGGGGAAATATTCTAACTCTCAAATGAACAAACTACAAGAGCTTCATTACTACTGAAATCCCGTTGCCATAAATGCAAGTAGTAGGCACATATTTAAATGCTATGATGTCTTTCTACCCCTAGTAGCTAGCCTTGACTTCTTGTAATTAAAAGTTTGCCACCTAAAGTTTCTATAAAGCATCTTTACCATTTGCAAAATATTTCTCGTACAATGCATATGTGGCTACTAATTATTCTAGCTCATTTCTTAGATTACTTGTTGTTAACATGACCAAGTTAGCGTAACGAAGGTTAGCTAACCTCATGTACTCTTTTAGGTCCTCAATCTACAAGTCTTTGTTCTTCACTTCTACCTAGTAAACATGGGCATAGTTGTCCAAGATGGACTGCCAATTAGGATTTTATGTTGATATGGAGCTGATTTTGGCTTTTGTCATCTAGATCTCTTTCTCATTAATCTACTTGTACATTCCCACCTAATCACAAAAGTGTTCTTTGAGCCTCTTATGTTTATTTTTCTTATTTTACCATGTGCTAATTTCAATAGCTAATTTTTGTTGAATGATGCATACCTCCTCCATGGAGAGGGTTTCATTTTCTCATTTAAGATGGCTCATATCTTGGTTAACCCTCACCAGTTGTTTTCTTAACTAGTGAATTCTTTCTTCTAGGATATTTTTCTATTTTTCTAAAGTGATTAAGCTCATATCATTGGCATCAAGTTGTTTATTCTCTTCTTAGACTACGATGTGTGCCTTAGCATGTGCATACATTTGTGCCTTGGCTACTCAGGCATTCCACACTGCTTTCTCCTTCTCCATTTCCATTTGTTTATTTAGCCTGATCATGAAATTCATCTACTCTATCCTTAATTACTCTATTTTTTTAGGTGTAATGAATTACATGGGATCTCTACATTTAGCTCTTAGGGTTGCAAGCTCTTCTTGAACTCCATGGATTTTTCTTCTACCTGCTCTACCCTAGTCTTTGCCATGACAAGTTTACCCTTGGTGGTGATCAATTCTGATTACACTATAGTGACATCACTTAGGATTTCACATAGTATTGTCATTACTTGCCCAATCTACAGTAGTCAATTAAGCATATCTTCATGGTCAACAAGAGTCCTTGAGGTTCCTCTAACATTTGAGCATCATTGGCTCTAATTAGATCTATTGGCAATATAATAGGTACATTAAAAGATTCTTTGATGTAATAATTGATCACCTCTACTACTTCCACTACATCATGGTGTTGCATTACCATGACTATGACTCCTTCTCTAGTCTCTAGTACCACTTCGAATGATGTAGCATTTCAAGAGATCTGTTTTTACCATTGGTCCGCTCCTCTTGACTGTAGTGAAATTTGTTCACTTCTAGGATCTACTAAAACTATGGGCTATATGGTGAAACACCATAAAATTTCAAGGCACTCTTGCTTCACCAGGGTCTTGGAACTGAGGCAAAAATTTCCACAAGTGTAGCCTCATGACAGTTTGGCAGGAAGTGTAGGCACTGAGGTTAGACTGTGCAGTTCAGCAAGTTTTCTACCTCTAGAGCTGACAGGCCCAATGGACTCTCTGGCCTACCCACCTAGGCAATTCACCCAGCTAATAGTCTACTCAGAAACCATGCTAGGAGTTGTCGATGATGTTCAGGATGGATAAAATAGTTTGGCAAGTTTTCTAGTGGAGAATTCTGCTATGCTACGCTACGCTGTGCAGTGTAGCAAGCCTTTGAAAAATCAAAAAAGTGTCCAAATACAATCTTGGAAAGATGTTTGTGCAAAGAAAAGTTAGAGTTTAGCCAACATAGGATGCTACGATATGCTACACTATATAGCATAGTACAACATAGCAAGGGCAAAGCAAGCAAATTTTTCTTGTGAAACCCCGCAGTTTTGACAGAAATGCAAGTTACATTGGCTGCTATGCTATGCTACGCTACATAGCATAGCATAGCATAGCAAAGATGCGCATCAATAAAAATGCTCCAAAGGTTAGCCTAGTGTGCACCAAGACCTTCAACAAAAGCTAGTGACTGCAATTCAAGTTTTCTATTTAAACCGATGGCTACACTATGCTATGCTACATAGCATAGAAAGTAGCTATGCCATGTCAATGTGTTATGCTACATTGTGTAGCACAATGTAGCAAGCAGCTACACTACTTCAAAGTGCTTCATTTCTCACTTGCACTATTAGCACACCAGACTCTAGTGTCTCCAGTTTCGACAACATGGTTGCAGCATAGTAAGTTCACAACCAATTTTCCACATCTACGCAGTATGGGCACGTCAGCATATCATGGGTCTAGGACACATGACACCTAAACCACATCTCTCACCTACTCTTGGCTGTATAAATACCTCGGTGGACAATGCTCAAAGGGTTGGCATTTTTGGCATTAGCACTTTCAGGTTGGCATTTTTGCGGTTGGCTTTTTGCATTGACTGTCTTGCGTTGGCTTCTAAGTTCACATTCAAGAGCATATTTGGCACATTTTGAGCATTCTAATTACCCTTGAATTCTCTGTGTGCCTCCGACATTGTATAACTTGTTACACATATCTCAAACAAGGCAAAGAATTGAACCCTCGACTCTGACGTGGTGCATTTTATTACTTGAGTTCATTCTAATTATTTCTTTATTGTTATCATTGTTTGGCGTTATTTTCTTTATTCCTGCATTTATTAATTATTGATTTTACCTTGCGTATTTAGCAATGAAAACAACACTCATGTAATGTTAAGTTACATCAATTAAGTCCTTGTCTGATTAACTAGACCATTCAGGGTGCCCTGCTTCCATTTTATCTAGCATGGCCCTCGCACAGATCTAGGGTTAAACTGTTTTTCCGTAAACCTCTTGGTGCTTCTAGCCACCGATGTTTTCAATCACTACAGTTTCTGGTGCTAGAAGGAGGGCCTTTTGGTGCCCCTTTTTTTGTCTTATGGGTAGTCCTACATGGTCTCTATACCCTATCACTTATCATCATAAACATGATACCCTTGTGGTTGTTTATGCAATGTGTGGTACAGGCTAGTCGCAACGACAATTCCTTTGGAATCCTATAGGATAGAATGCCTCGAATCGCCACTTGATCTCTTTGTTTTTATTTCTCATAAATCATTTTCAACCTCACGAAAATCCTATCCTCAACCACCGTTGTTGCTACCTCAAACCTTGAGGTTCCCTTTTCAATTTAGGGCATCACAGGTGCCGAGCAACCACCTAGCCCAATGCTAGGGCCACGTTGATCTCTCAGGATCCAAAACCAATTACCTAAGAGCTTGGTACAACAAACCAAGCTTTACAATTTTCTCTACACTAAGGTCTAAAAAAATCTGCCCTTAGACACCCAAGAACTCGAAGAAAAATGTAGCTTTGAGCTCATTTACTGCAATGGGAGGGAATTTATTCCCACTCCTGGAGTTTCCATTCCTCTGACGCAAATGTATCAATGGATCTTAGATCAGTTGATACACATAAGTAGGCCTAGGGAGTAGTGAGACACAATGTCTCACTATGAGGAGATGTTTCAAGATGGGTAAGAGCCGGATTTCCAGTCTTAGGGTGGGGTTCAAACTAACCCTGCCACCATCCCTCCCACCTCATCTTTCTTGTCGAACCTACTCTTTACGAATGCTCCCTTCATGATCATGTCTGCACAGTCACAACCCACACTTTCATCGGCAATGGGTAGCCATGCCATGCCCTCAGCATATCAACATGCCTATTCCCCCATCTCATTCCCAGGAACTACCCCTTGACAATCTATTCCCCAGCACATTCCTGCATCGTACCACACACCGATCATGGCTACCATGCCCTATGAAATACCCTAAAATTTTGGGATCCTCTTGCTTCACCAGGGTCTCAGAATTCAGGCAAAGAATTTCCATAAGTGTGGCATCATGACAGTTTGGTAGGAAATGGATGCTCTAAGTGCAGACTGTCTAGTTTGGCAAGTTTTCTACACCCAGTGTTGATAGGCCTAATGGACTCTCCAGCCTGCCCACCTTGACAATTCATCTAGTTGACAATTTACTCAAAAACCACATGTGGAGTTGTCGGTGGTGCTCAGGATGTGTGAAATAGTTTGGCAAGTTTTCTAGTCAAAAAGTTTCCTATGCTATGCTACGTTATGTAGCGTAGCAGGCCTCAGGAGACAATTGTTCAGGCAATCAACTATGAACTATTTCAAGACAAAGTGCTACACTACACAGCATAGCATAGCGTAGCAAAAGCAAGACAAAAAGGCCTAGCTTACTTAGTGATTTTAATTGCACTCGGCAAGCACCTCCAGCCTTCAAAACTAGTTATCTTGTCCAACTTCAAGTCCTTTAGCAAAGCTCCTCTTACTAGAAAAGTAGCGGATTAAGCAAAAATTAGGCTATGTTGGCTGCTATACTATGCTATGATACATAGAATAGCACAACATAGCAATGGTGCAAGAATGATAAAAGGCATCTCAAAATGTAGGATTAGCAAGTTCAAAAGGTTCATGTAGTAAAGAGCAAAATTTGCAGATTGTCAGCATGATCTTCAAGCAAGCATTTACAACTTGAATGTAGATCGTAGTTAAAGCCAACTACTATGTTATGCTATGCTATGTAGCGTAGCAAACATGCAGAACTAGCCGAAACACTTCAAAGGCTTCCAGCACTTGCAATTAACTACAATGCAAATTTCTTCTTTGAACTGGTGGCTACGCTATGTTACACTACATAGCGTAGCATAGCATAGCAAGCAGATACGCTATGCCAACATGCTATGCTCCATAGTGTAGCATAGTGTAGCAAGTAGCGATGCTATGCCAACATGCTATGCTTCACAATGTAGCATAGTGTAGCAGGAAACTATGCTACATCAGTATGCTTCACTCCTTGTCTGCATCGTTGGCATACCTAATCGTAGCATCTCCAATTTCGACAACATGATTATAGCATGGTGGGATCATCAATTAGCTTTGCATGTTCACGCAGTACAAACATGTCAATACCTTGTGGGTCCAAGACACGTGGTGTCCAAACTACATCTTTCGCGTGCTCTTGGCCCTATAAATACCCCGACGAGTGAAGCTCAAAGGGTTGGAAAATTTGGCAAATTTGGGCAAAAACTATTGTTGGAAAATTGACAATTCAAAGGGCATTTGAACGGGTTGGCAAGTTGGAAAATTTTGCATGGTTGGCAATTTGAGAATTAGAAGGGTTGGCAATCTTGAGCACTATTAATGTTTGCAAGTTGACAAAAATCAAACAATTGGAATTCCCATTTGGCATCCTATTAGCTCTTTTCTATTGCCTTTATAGCATTTTGCATTTTTGGCTCTTAAGTCCACGTTCAAGCGCACATTTGGCTTACTTTCCCAGTGTTATGCAACTGATTGCATCCATCTTGGCAAAGTAAAGCTGTAATCTTGAAGCGGTTCATTTCTTAACTCTAGTTTGCTTTATTTTCCTGCTTATCATTGCATTCTACATCGTTTTCACTTCCTTGCATTTAATAATTGTTATTTTTTCGCTAAAAGCATTATTTATGTATATTAAATGTTTGCAAAAGGTTTAGTGACACTGACTAAGTCCCTGTTTGATCGTCCAGACCATTCAGGGTGCCCTGTTTCCATTTTTAATCCAGCACGACCCTCGCGCGGATTTGGGCTTAAGATTGTCTGACCGACGACCTCTCGGTATTTCTAGCCGCTGATGTTTTCGGTTACTACAGTTTTCTGGCACTAGAAGGAGGGTCTTTTGGTGTCCTTTCCATATTATACTATAGTTCTGTAAGCGTTCTACACCCCGACATGCAGTAGCGTAAATGTGACATCCTTTTGTGGTTGTGTATGCACTGTGTGGTGTAGATCGGTTGCTTCGACGGTTCCTTCAGAACCTTGCAGGATATAAAGCCTCCAATTACCATTTGACCCCCTTATTTCATGGTAGTTTTGCATGCGTTTTGTACCTCATCATGAACTAGCGTAAATGTGACATCCTTTTGTGGTTGTTTACACATCATGTGGTGCAGATAGGTCACTTTGATGGTTCCTTTGGAATCCTACAAGAAATAAAGACTTTTATCACCTTCCGATCTCCTTGTTTTCCTTGGTTACAAATCCTTTTAGCTTTGCAACAATGATTTCCTCAACCAACATTGCTAACACCTCTAATGTTGAGGTTCCCCTCATGGTTCAAGGCATCACAGGTGCTGAACAGCCGCCCAGCCCAGTGCTGGGGCCATGTCGATCCCTCAGGATCCAAAACTGGGCACCTGAGGGTTTGGCCCAACAACACGAGTGATATAACTTTCTCTATGCTAAGGTGCACGCAAATCTTCCCTTAGATGAGCAAGAACTCGAAGACAAATGTAGCTTCGAGTTCGCTTACTACAATGGAAAAGAAGTTATTCCCACTCTTGGCATTTCCATCTCTTTAACGCAAACGAACCAATGGCTTATAGATCAGCTGATCCAGGTCATTAGGCCTGGGGAGTTGCAAGACATGGTGTCTCACCATGATGAGACTTTCTAGGACAGGCAGGAAGAACTAGATTCCCAATCCAACAAGGGGGGGGGGGGGGTGGCGTAGTCAAACCAACCATGCCATCATTCCTCCCACCCTGTCCTTCTAGACAAACCCACTCTCTACCACTGCTCCCTTCATGATCACATCTGGCCATCGCAACCCATAATTACATCGGCAATGGGTAGCCATGCCTTGTCCTTGATGTATCAACATGCCTACTCCCCTGTTTCATTCTCAACCACTACTCCTCTGCCAATTGTTCCCTAGTCCATTTCTATATCGCATCACACATCAATCATGGCTACCCTGCCCCACGTTCACACCATACCTACCTCGCAGTTGCATATAGTCTCTACCTCAATTCCTACATTTACACCTATCCCACCATTAGCGGTGGGTCCAGACCTGTTGACATGATGGATCCCATTCACTTCTCCTCCTATTTTGTAACCATCATAGATGTCCCACTATGCTAGCCAACAAACCTACCAACTTCCACAAATGGTACAACCTAGCGTAGGACTCTAGTCTATCCCACTGACTACGCAAACGTCCTACCTTGTAGCACAACCTTCGACTACTGCTCTAATACCACCACCTACCGGGTGGTGGACAACACAAGAAGCACCATTCACAGGGGCCATCCCAATGGCACCGCCTATGGGTCATGTCACTACCCCTGCCACACCACAGATGGGAGCTTCCCCGATAGTTCCCAAATCATCCACATCATCTCTGGGTTTGGATCAAGCGTTCCAGCTTATCCAAACCCTTATTGAGGAAATAAAATGACTCAAGGTTGTCGAGTCTGATACGGTACAAGTCATGGACTTCTACTAGGATGATCCCATCAACCCAGTAGTCCTTGCACTAACATTACCCCCAGGGATGTCACTCCCCCATTTCACAAAATACAATGGGGAGGGAGATCCCAACACACATCTTATTACATTTAGGTCTGAGTCCCTTCTTCTGCAACAATGGCTGCATACGATCATCTGTGTCTTTTCCATCTCTTTGATCAGAAAATCCCTAGATTGGTACCGTGCACTTCCATGCTCCTCCATCTCAACCCTAGAGGAGCTTCTGACCCAATTCGTGATGCGTTTCAAGTACAACTTAAGACCAGAGGTCACGTTGATTAGTTGAGGAGTGTAAAATAAGATCCACTAGAACCAATCTAGAATTTCATCCAACGCTAGAGCATGACCCTTAACGAAATCTGCGAGCCCATCACAGAGGCCCACTTGCTGGCCATCTTTAAGGATGCAGTGAACAACTTTATTAAGTCTAAGTTGTATTACCTTGCTCCACACACTCTCAATCAGGCTTTCACCCAGACTAAGAGCATACAGGATGCAACTGAGGCAAGTAAAGACCCGACCTACATTTCATACAAGAACAACTTCACGAATAAGGACAAGAACAAGGGTAAGGCTGCAATAGCCACAGTGGCCTCTGTGGCCAACGAAGCCAAACCCAACAATAGTAACAAGAATAACAAGAAACCAGGCACACTTGCAATTAACCCCGTGCCCAAATAGGGTAATGCACCTCAACCTTCTACATCCACACCTGAAGCATCTACACCACCTAAATCGAACTTTGAGTGTAAAGATCACTCAAAGTATACCCCATTGCCTATGAAGCCTTCAGATCTTCTGAAGAAATTACTAGCGGTAGGGTACATCCCACATAAGTGAATGTTGGAGGAGGGAGCTAGGAAACACCAATGGTACTGGGTGCTCCTTAAGAATTCCTCCTTGGCTTTGCCTAATGAGCCCCTAGTTCCTAAGGGTTTCAAGCTAGAGCGATTCTGTGACTACCATCAACAGTGTGGTCACAACATAGATTATTGCATGGCACTAAAAGAAGACATCCAAAGGATGATTGATCAGGGGAAACTAGTACTAGACAAAAGCAACCCAGTACATCCAAAGAATCAGTCCCTGCACATTTACACAAATCCTCTTAACGCTAACAATTCTGGTTACATTATCAACACCCTCGGCGTTGACAGTAATCCTAGACTGCCTCAGTAGCCATTTGTGGTCTGTGTGCCTCAGCGTAGCGCACCAGTACCACCAGTGGCTAATCAAACTTCGTAGCAACTTTTCGTCTTGAGAATCCCTCCTCGGGCATTTGCCCCTACACCACCTATTAGCAAAACCGCACCACCACTGCATACACTAACACCGTTAGCACCATTCGTTATCAGGGGACCAAGCTATTCAACAGTCCCCACCTTGCATAAGGTAGCTTCACAGCCTTCTCTTTCTAGGAAATGAGAAGTGTGCTTCATGGGTGAGACGTCAAAGGAAGGTACCGCCCTAGGTGCTTCCAATACTATGCCCTCACCCTCTGCATCTATGTCCTCGTCGTCGAAAGATAATGTTGCTACGTGTGCACATTCTTCGCTACCTTGTCCAAGAGAGTCTGAACCCAGACTCAAAATTGTCTCTCCTCAGGAAATTCGTTTCCTAGGATGAATGGAAGAGGAGAAAAGTAGGAAACAGGAAGGTGGCCAAGACCTTTTGAGTGCTCTCACTCAGGTCAAGCAAGCTCTGAAATAGAAAAATACTATGCTGAGCCTGTATGACCTGATCATGACATCTACCACACACCGTGAGGCTTTGGTTCGCATGTTAATAGCAATTCTGGTTGACGAGAACATGCCAACGGAAGAGAAGGTGATCCATTAAGTCATGCTTCCTTCTGCACTTGCAGAACCAAAGCCATCCCAACTGACTTTTTGCAATGATTCCATTAGGGAAGACCTTGAAAAGAGTCAAGTGACTACAGCACCCTTGTTCATCACAATTCGAGTTGACCAACATTAGATTTGAAGCATCGATGACGGGGCTGCTACAAATGTCATCCTTTCTCTATTGTGGATAAACTGGGTTTGGTCGACCAGATCAGGCCCACAACAACATCATGCTTAAAGTCATTCAATGGGGCATGGGTCGTGGTGAAAGACACGAACCACAATGACTTCGTGGTAGGGGACCAATTCCCCACAAACGCAATGTTCATCGTGGTTGAAGAGATGCTTAGGTTTAACCTGATCTTGGGGAGGTCATGGTTAGTACAACTTAGGGTTATCTCTTCACCCATTCATCAAGAGATCCATCTACCTTACGTAGGCAGGGAGGTGGTAATCCATGGCGACGAGGTAGCAACGCAAGCTATCAACAACACAGATATGGAACAGGGCTCAAAGTTCATAACCTCTAAGAATGAAGCCCCTGTTGAAATACCATGAAATTTTACTTTAACATTTTGAAACAAGAATGACTCAAGTACTTTTTAGCATTCAGAAGGCAAAACTTAAGTAAGGCATGGAACTCACACCTAGCTTGTTCAAGCCAACTTGCTCATGCTGTCAAGCTAGCTTGCCCTCAACATGATCAACCCTGACAGCTTCCAAATCAGGTCAAAATGGTCCTAATTTGAATGGGCCAGGTCCCCTCGGGGCCCTCTAATGGCCGCTCTAAGTTTCAACATCCAAAATCTAGGATTTTATGTCAAAATCACACAAATCTTGCTACTCACATTGAGGTCACGACCAGGTCATGATGGCAGCGTGAGTCTAGCATGAGTAAGTCAAAAAAGCCTAAAAAATGTGTTAAAATGGTTTGATTTTGAGGATATAAGGCCCCCTAAAGGTCCACTAATGATTACTCTAGGTCCCAACCCTCAGAAATCTGATTTCAAGCTCAAAAATACTTCATTTTCAGTGCTCACGCCCAGGTCACATTGGGGTCACACTGGAGTCACGCTGATAGCATGAGCCCAACGTGAACTGCAAAAATGACCCAAATCAAGGCATAAGCAAGCTTAGATTCAGCTTGTAGGTCATCCCCAAAGGCAGGCAATAGGTACACTTGAAAGACAGGTCTCAAAAAATCAAAATTTAATGTGAAATGTACAGTCTCAGCTTGCTCACACCCAGGTCATGCTGAGGTCATGCTAACAGTGTGAGCCCAGCGTGACTTGCCAGAAGTAGCCCAAATCCAAGCACAAACATGCTCAAATTGAACACACAGGACATCCTTAAGGTTAGGTAGCGGTTACACTTCAAAAATAGGTCTTAATGGTGGAATTTTGATACAAAATGCATCATTTTTTGTCACTCATGCGAAGGTCATGCTGAGGTCACGCTCGCAGCGTGAGCACTCATCACGACCAAGCAAAAGCACTTCAGACACACGCTGGCAACCTTGGTGGAGCAAAAACATTTCTAACAGCAACTAGGTCATAGATCCAGGAATTCCAAGCGAGCTAGAGGTAAGATCTCTTATTGTACATTATTAATCATTGTAAATTTTTCACATTTTTGAGCTGGTCAAGCTCTTACGCTACAGATTGTACATGAGCGTAAGCTAGCTTGCACAAGCTAGAACAGATTGTAAGATACATTGCATCTAGTCTAGAATGTAGGCTGCCTATGTACACGTGTCACACGATTCATTTTTTGCTCTTCTCACAACCATTGACCTCATTCACGAATCCTACTCCCGAGCCTAGAAAAATGTATAAATACCCTATTCATTGACATAAATAGGGTTGGCAATTTTGGAGAAAGAAAAACCAGCAATCCTGAGCCTGGACGCACATGATCCCCAAAGCTTACGAACACCTCACATCAGAGCTTAATGTCTGACTTACAATCCAAACATGCAACTACGTTTTGACCAGTGCACATTTTTATACAACATAGTTCCATTTTTACCTTCCGTTGTGCTATTCTAGTTCATTTTGCATTATCCTTTTTTACTACATGTTTCTTCACACATTCTATTTACGTTTACACGCTATATTGCACGTTTACATGCTATATTGCATGTTTACATTGTAACCACGAAAAATGTCGGCAGCTAGAATACCAAACAAAATCCGTGTACACAGTCTTAACCATGGCTCTGTGCGAGGGCTGTGTTGGAGAAAACGAATCCGCAGTGCCCTAAACGGTCTTGTCAATCAGACAGGGACTTACTAAATCAATAAATCGACGAAGATTATAGATGTTTCGTGGAACGATTTGATTTGATAAATCGCGAAAGGAGAGGAAAACGATGTAACTAAATTGTAATAATGACAATGTTAACATGACAAAGGGAATCGGATTTAAGAGAAATGTGTGATTTCAAGATCTATACTTTGACCTGAAAAAATGAGTATTTTGTATACAAAGTTACAATGGGAAGACTTCGATTATCTTGCGTGAAACATACACAAAATAATAAGAAAACTATTTAACAAGGAGTGCAGAATGGAGCTCGGTCTACCTTATAAGCCAAAGACAGAGTGCAAGAAAGGTCAAGCTTGGATGTCTATCAACCAACTATGTCTGGTCAATAGATCTTGCCAACCGCACTAGATGATCTCTCGATTTCTAAACTATCTTCTTCTCTTTGGATAGTCTCTGCTCAAAACTGCCAAGGATCACCGATGGGAGAACTGTATTTTCGCCAAAAGGTATGATCACTCCTGCTGCTAAATGCTCCAAAATGTCTCTTGTTTCTGCTCGAGGATGATAACTGCCAAAATATGAAGATGCTAGCTGCTGCTTTTTTTTTTCAAAAGTCCCTGCCTTTCTTCGCCCACTAGGGTATTTATAACATGCAGAAAAGGCACCGTCTTGATGACACATGTCTCAAAATTTTCGGATACTGTTGGCTTGATGAACTAGCTATGTCACGTCACATTGCAACGTATGCTATCAACACTTTTACCGAAGCTGCTTCATGATTACACACAATATGCTTATCAGCGTATTGCGCGTATGGATAGCAAATGCATAACTGCTTTAGCCGGCTTTACGCTATATTACACTTGTTTATGCTGCGTCACGTGGTAGAGCGTAACAAAGCATGGAAATAGTGAGTCAAGGTATTTTATGCTCATTTACGTAGCAAAGCATAGTGGAGCGTAAAAAATGATCAACTCGATGATAAATTACGCTGATATATGCTACGTAACGTAACTAGCGTAAAGTGATCAATCTGCAAAAAAGAAAGGAGCCTAATCTGTCACGCTTCCTTTGGACTTTCCCTTTGAAGCTCATTACGCTGCCTTGCGTAACAGAGCGTAAATCTGACCCTGGAAAAAAGACTTAGCAGGATATGCAAGAAGTTGCATGTTATGCTGCTTAGGCCTTAAGCTTCACCAAATCTACTGAAGTAAGTTACCTTCTAATGTCAGATTATGTTAAGCAGAATTACGCTAAGCGTCCTTATGCTATGTTGCATAATGTAGCGTAAAGACAGAAAACATAGTAAAATTGAAATTTGTAAGGAACTTGGAGACTTGATGCTGAGTGTCGTTTCTCCTTGCTTTGCCTTGTTCTACCTTCTCGAATTCTATCACGAACTTTTGCCTGAATCGTGAATCTTCACCTGAGGCCGATTCACAATTTCCACGGTGTTTCAATGGCCCCTCTTTGTTGACGGTTAGAGGGCTTGCCCGAAATATTTCGATAAAGAATACGAAACACCGGACCGATGAAAGTACCAACAACGTTTATCAATAGGTACTCAAGTGTTATCCTGTCAACACAGAGGAGCAGAGATGAAGGAAATGGGAGATAGAATGGTATGGGAGGAAAAAGATTCAGGGAAGATGCAAATGAGGTTCGGGAAAGACGCAAATGAGGTTTGGGGAAGACGCAAATGAGTGGGTATAGCTTTTTCATGCATAAGCAAATAGGCTTTCTCCTGCGATTCTGTTTGCATGGAGTTATGCCTTCATTTTATGTTAAAGGGGGTTGCATAGACGAATTGTGTTGCATCTGCATAGCCTGGGTGAGATGTGTTTCACCCATTTTGCCAACCCCCATTTTTTTTTGGCATCCACCAGGCGAGTTGCGTTACGCTGGTTCATGGATTTGAGTGTAATGCGAATGCAGAAAGCATGTGCTGCGTATGTACATTGTGCGTACGAGAAGCAGATGGGATAGTTAAGGATAGTGATAAGGGCTAGGGGTAGGATTATGAGGAACACAAGGATGCACCCCTCGAGTGGACAGGCCAACTTAAGCAACCATCTCAAAACGCTATCGGTATTACACCACTTAGATGAACACACCTTCGAATGACATCCTCGTAACAAGTAACCTGCAACCAAAGAAGAAAACAAAGGATACCATTGTCCATGTGAATTGCGGGCGAGGTTGTTGAAACAAGTACTATTAAAGGTGAGATAAAGTGATCGGGCAGTGAAGGAGGAACTGTAGCATGAGGCTAGAGTTTTCAACATTGACTCTCGGCCCAGAATATCGCCGCCAAAGAACATCAGACTCAGCGCACCTGACTGGTTTTGTAAAGAACTAGCTAGGTGAATCTGTGAAGCCAGAGCCTGATAGCGATGATGAGCGGAGATCCCTAAAGCTGCAATTGATGAGAACTCCTTTGGGGCTTCGGACGACGAAACTAACCTCTCAGAGGTACCACCGCTAGAATGGGTGCAGTGACGGTATCTCCGAGGGATCAGTAGTATGCCCTTCAGTGCATCCGAGAGATCAACAAAATGCCGGTGAGGTAGTGATGCTGGGGCTATCTCAGCGTCCCACCCCATTTGTCTTGCAGTTGCACAGAGATGACTATGCTCGCTTGACTTGCACGATGGTAGTTTGTGAGTCCCAGTTTTAAGTCTTGGTGGATTGTCGTTGCTGGTTTTAAGTCTCAGCAGATCATGGTCCCAGTTTAAAGTCTGGGCAAACCAAAAAATGCTAGTTTTTTGTTGTAGCGGATGGTGGTGAAGCTGATTTATGGTCTCAGCAGACCGTGCTGTGGGTGTCAATTTTGTGTCATGACCTAGGGACAAGTCTGTGCTGATTTTACAACTTAGCAGATGACTACTTACCTATGCCAATTTTATGTCATGGCGGACAGCTGGTGCCAGTTTAGCATCGTGGCGGACGTGTGCAAAAGATGCCAATTTTTTGTCTTGGCGGACTTGTACAACACTGCCAGTTTTATGTCGTAGCGGGCAGTTACAACTTGCCATTTTTACATCGTGGCGGACGATTAGTGCCAGTTTAGCGCCGTGGCGGACGCGTGAAGGGAGTGCCAGTTTTATGTCGTAGCAGACGATTGTTGCCAGTTTAGCATCATAGCGGACGATTATAGCTATACCTGATGTTCACACTGGAGATGTAGCTATCTGTAGTGCCATTTCAGATATATGTGATTCACAGGATTCGGTAACTCGTTGTCGTCGATATCCGCTAGCTTGAATGCTCCGTTGCCATACACATCAGTCACCAAGAAAGGGCCTTCCCAGTTTGTAGAGAACTTGCCCACTGGTTTGCGAATGGCCTTGAGAACTAAATCTCCCTTCTTGATCGGATGCTGCTGAAGATTGTGATGATGCTTTTACCTCTGTTTGTCTTGATACTTCTTGATTGTATCAAGCGTCTGTATTCGCTTCTCTTCTACTGAATCCAAATCCATGATCCGAGACTCGGTGTGTTGAGCCTCATTTATAATCGTGGATAGGACCATTCTCAAAAAAGGAATTTGCAATTCGAGGGGCAACACTGCTTCAGATCCGTAGACTAGGCTATAGGGTGTACTATCTGTAGTCGTCCTACATGTAGTACGATATGCCCATAGCACAAAGAGGATTTTTTCATGCCACCGCCTCTTGTTGCTATCAAGCATTTTCTTGAGCAGATTGATGATGACCTTGTTTGTCATTTCAGCTTGACCATTCACTTGCAGGTAATAGAGCGAGGAAAAAGATTGTTTAATGCCAAGGCTATCACAGAAAGATTTGGTTTCCGAACTACTAAACTGTGGCCCATTATCAGTCACGATAGTCATCGGGAGACCAAATCTGGTTATAATGTTGTCTTTAATTGTAGCCTTGTTCAAGTCCTGGAAATCTATGCAGATGCGTATTCCTTCGGTCTTTTTAGGAACCAGTACAATGTTAGATACCCAATTTGAGTAATCAACTGCATGAATAAACCAGCCTGGTATAGTTTAGTGATTTCATCACGTACTGCTAACGCGATTTTCAGCTTGATCTTTTGTGCTTTCGGTCTGACGGTTTTGATATGGGGATCTAGGATTATGTTGTGTTGAATTAATCTTGGGTCTAGTCCTGACATATCCTCGTATGATGTTATTCTGAAGAACCTATTTTATGTCATCATGTGTCTTTTGGTCTAATAGAGAACTAACCTTGAGAGTTTTAGTCTCACCCCTATGCGTAACCATAGAGACCTCATTAGGTGGATCTTCGGTTACATCTCCAGCTTTTAGATCTAGCGTGCGCGTCGATTGCTCTGGCCAGTCTGGAGATGTTTCCGACGTGGCTATGATTGTGTCATTAAGGGCTAGGTTAGTTTCTATTAGTGTAGGATCAAGTTGTCTAATGATTTTACCGTGTAAGCTTGTTAAAACTAGCGGTGCACATAAAATTTCGTTCATCTATCAATTAGCTTGCAAAATTATCAAATACGAGAGTAATTAGAAAGATACCAAGTTTGATGCGATAAGTGTTTAAAAAATAACGCTTAGTTTAGTGTATAGGATGTGACGTGATGTTACTGAGCGTAAAGCTAACTGAATTTTAAATTTCGTGAATAGTATGTAATTAATGAGACCTGATTACGAGGAGATAAGATACAGTAGTTTAGGATCGTTTCAGACCGTAATGTGTGCGATATCTAACGTAATTAATGCCTCGATCCTCGGGTTCCAGCTCATGCTAGCATTTAGGCAAGTCTTGCTGAGATCGGGTATCAAGTTGGTTAAATTTTACATATAAGTAAGCAGTTTTCATTTAGAATAGGCTGTTTGCTATCGCGAATTTGAATTATTAGCTATTACAGAGAGAAAGGAGGAGGAGTAGAAGATTGGAGCATGTCATTTGTAAAGGCGTAAAGGTGTGAAAGTGTGAAGGTGTTAGAACTGTAACAATGGCACCTAAAGTGAGAGGGAAGAATGCAAAATTGGCCAAGATTGACAAGGTGCAAGGGAGCCTGCAGCGTGTTTCATAGGCAGTGGTCGAAGTGAAAGACCCTATGCCTTTGAATTGGTAGGCCATCCTTTGCTTATTCCTGTTACTTTTGTAGTGTTTATTCTTGTAGCGTCGCCTGCGTAAATTAAAATTTTAGACTATAGACCTTGCGTTAAAATGAGGTTTATACACTAGGATTGTGTCTATCGTTGTTGTCAGGGACAAACCTTGTATTGTTGCAAGGGTTTAGGCGATTTTGGCATGAATAGCTAAGTGTAATCTGTAGATTTTCTATATGTTAAGCATGCAAATATGAATCTAGACATTGATGTGTTTATTATTTTCTCTATACAGTATCATGTTAAGACCCATCCTAATCGTCTTGGATATAGTCGGGATTTTATGCTGCATAAACCCAATTGTACCTAATGTTCCTCCCCCTCAGACTCAGTTGCATGGGAGGGCCATATGGTTTCGAAAGGGTGCGCTGGAGTTTTTGCAATTTTTACTACGTAACTACAGCATTATTGTATGGTCACACCTGTCGGGAGATATTGCTAGCACCATTTTGGAGCACCTGTTAGTGGGTTCTATGTAGGGAATTCTGGCTTTCTTGACAGACAGGGCTATCAACACTGGTCGTCCCCAGGACCGCAAACTTAGCGCCAGAGGGTTGAGGTGCTTAAGTTGGATCTGGGAAATGGCTTAGTTTAGCTGTTACCACGCATACAACACTTTGTTCATGGCCCGTCATGTCTTGACCTACTTCTAGAACCCACCAGGCATAGTGTATTATTCAGGGCGGTAAGTGGTTTTATTGGTGGTATTGTCATTATATGTCTATTGTTTGAAGCGTAAGATAAGCATATGTGGTATTGTACAGGTTTTTTATCCATGAGAACAAGTTAGTAGGCGATGGTGATACTTTAACTTGGACTGAAATGACAATAAAGGCGTTTACCTCTACTAGCAATGTACGCGCTGGTGTAATGGGGTAGATCAGCTTCGACATTCATGAGTACCTCACCCGTTATGCTGATGATTTCGAGAATTGCCAGAATCTTGGGTGGTTACATGACGACTGGACTTTGGATCTGCCCCTTATCGTTGTAGACGTGCAGAGGAAACTTCCTCCATTTTCTTTGCCATTTAGACCTGGTAAAATTGCTGTGTATCTTATTGTTGCATAATGTAATTGTGAATCGTGAATGTCGCGTAATAGTATTTTTTAACATGTGTCTTGCATTGTTCAATCAGGGAATCCCAGGAGATTACCCTTACAATTTCCGATCGTGAGGTGAATACCCTTCTCTTCTGCTATGGCGACATCAAGGAGGCAAAACGCTAGCTTGGCCACATGGCGGCCCCAGTTGCGTTGGTCACCAAGCTGTAGGAAGTGAGGCTAATGCATTTATTTTTGGCCATAACCCTTGATGTCCCTACCAGTGAAATGTTAACCTTGGTCAACTCCTTCAGCGAAAGGGCTGAGCGTTTTTACACACACGTGCATCACGTATGTGTAAATTTTGATATTGATGCTTAGCTTTTTGTAGACCTTTTCGGCATCCCCTCTAATGGCCTTCCCATAGAGGAAAAGGCGAAGAGGAGCCTCTCCTGTCAGGAGTGGCTGGAGGAGTGGCTAGGGGCCAAGAAGGAGCCTAAGGGGATCCCTTGTGAGAAGATTCAACTAGAGATTTCCAAGACAATTTATCCCCTATTCCGGGCCCAGGCTTTCCCCAAAACACTCTTGCAGGGGAGGTTCTTTTTCATAGAACAGACCCGTATCATGCGGGAGGTTATGGAGGAAGGGACCCAGTTCGACTGGGCAAGCTATTTTGCTAAGGGATTACACACTGAGATGATCAGGCTTCGCTAGAAGCTTGATTCTCGTTTCAACGTGCATTACGCCTTCTTCATAGCTTGCCTTCGGCATTTTGCCGAATTTTTGGTCATCTAGAGGAATGGGGTCTGGGTGCAGCAAGACCGAGACCAGTTATCCAAACCTTGGATTACCCACATTTTCGGCACTACCCGTGGATAGGATCCCCCGGAAGGATTGGCGAGTCTTTGTCTATAACGATAAGGGATTTGGCGGCGTCTCGAGTGCGAGGCCCCGACAGTGTAGGCAGGGTGATGCCCACTTACACTGGCGATACTTCGCGAGGGAAACACTTGGCGGTAGAGATTGTAGAGCCTTCGGCTCGACGTAAAAGGCTTCACTTAATCGAGGCCCCTATGGAGCCTGGGAGTGGCATAGGTCGAACCATGCAAGTCAAAGTTCAATGGAGTAAACCTCCACCTGGTAAGCGTAAAAGAAACGTAGTGAAAGTTATTGTATTACACAATTTTTATTCAGGATATTTTGAATCGTCTAAATGTGTATGTGATATGAACAACGAGACCTATGGAGTAGTTGACCCCTAAGATAGGGGCAGTGATATTAAGTCGTGGGGAAGGGGCCCCAATTTTGGAAGAAGAGGCCCCAGCTGTTAGGATTAGCGACGCATAGACTCTTGTGCATGAGGAGAGGGAGGAGGCGGGAACTGTTAACGCACTCCCCACTGTAACCGGCAGAGGTAGTAAGCGTATTGGATATCTTGAGGAGTTTTGTTAATAATTAGGATTTTTAACTAAATTACACTACAGGTGAAGAAGATGCATCCACGTTTGCCTCTGTGAGCAGAACATGGAGAGAGTTTCCTAACAAATTTGCCTTCATGGAAGGCATTGTTAGCGATATGATTGAGCACCTCGAGCTCGTCGATCCTGGAGCTAGTATGTTATAGCTATAATAGGTTTATTTTATTAGAAATTGGTAATGTTTCATTTATATTGATAATGTTTGCTGTCAGGAGCTCGCCTTCGATGGGACCCAATGGAGCCCATTGATTTGGACATAGTGGAGCCTCCATCTGATAGGGCAGTCATGCCACGCAGCATTTATGAGGAGATACATAAATGTGCATTACACTTGACTCGCTTCTTGTGGGAGAGTAAGAGTGTCAATGAAGACCTCTGGAAAAGGCTGCAGATGTCAGAGAGGAAGAAGGAGTCTCTGGAAAAAGAGGTCGGAGACTTAAAATCGTTATGCGATTTCTTGCAGGCGTGGGAAATGAGTGAGGAGGACTGGCACACAGCTGTGATTGACTACTCTCGCTATTGAACCGCAATTAGGAACAACGTGCAAACCAGTCGGAAGTTGGTGGAGCAGTGGATGCAGATAGAGCTGTTATCTCAGAAAAGCCAAGATTGGAAGGATTTCTGCACAAGTGTGCAAGAGTGGGGGTAGAAAGAAAAGGATCACAAGCATTTGTATAAGCGAGAAAGTATCGCTTATCGTCAGCATTACCGTGATTCTACCGTCAGAGCTCAATCCTTGCGGGTATTCCTTGATGTCATTGGTGCATCCCAAGCTTTTGAGAAGTTTCAGGAGCAGGTGACAGTAAGCGCGTCACCGGAAAGAGAAATGACTCTTCCCGGGGGCGAGACTACTGTCCCTACTTTCTTCCCTGATCTGCCTCGCTGGACTAGTGTGGAAAAGGAAAAGGTGAAAGTTGGATCTGCTCTGGGAAACGGAGTATGGTCTGAATTAACTAAGGATGAAATCATGCAGCGCCTATGGGTCGGTTTAGAATAGCTCCCCTTTGTTGCGGAAGCAGGACTGTCGTGAGTAACTTTAAACATTATTGAATCTAAGTTTTTTGATTATGGTGTCAAGTCTATGCTAATGTATTTGTTGTATACAGGTACAAGAATTGGAGGGCGAAGGCGAACAGGGTGGGGAACAAGCACAAGAAGAGGAGCGTAATAGCGAAGAGCGTCCTCTTGTGGAGCCGACATTGGAGCAAGGGCCTCGTGGGGATGGCATTCCTCATGAAGGAATACCTTATAAGAAGGATGGCCCACTTGAGAATGATTTATTAGGCTTGGAGCCTGACCTAAGGGATACGGGTGATAGTGGCACCAGGGGGGATGCGTAACTGTAACTTACGCATGATTTTATTGATTGGAATTGAACAATGGTTATATGAATGTTGAAAAGACTGGCATTAAGATCTTCTATATGGTTTTAACTGCTATTTATTTTATTTTTTTGGTTTTATCTCTTTATTTGCAACGTGTAAATGTAGTTGTTTAAGAATTGCTAGTTTAAGGCCATCGTGGGCCATCGTGTAACATTTGCATAAGATACCAGGGAATTAGTTTTAGGTCGTTGCGGGCCTTTGCTATTTTAAGGCCATTGCGGGCCGTCACTAGTTTTAGGCCGTTGCGGGCCATCGCTAGTTTAAGGCTGTTGCGGGCCACTGCTAGTTTTAGGCCATTGTGGGCCACCGCTAGTTTTAGGCCATTGCGGGCCTATTGCGTAAGTTTGGAAGCATAATTGATAATAATGTACATTTCTGTGTAATTGCATTGAAATGATCAACGAGCGTAAATAGCGTATATAAAGAACTGTGAATGGCATAATGAATAGCAAGCGTAAATATGTATGTATATATTAAAGAGGATTGATAATGGAAACTGCTAAGCATAAAAGGAAAAATTAGTAAAGATGCGAAGATGCACGTAAATGTCATTCAGATCAATCACTTATTCGTAATTGTTTCTTGGCGGCCATTATGTTCAGTGGTGCATAAGGGTGGGGAGACTTGCGGCCTGACTCTTCCACACCACCATCCTGAAATGGCAGGTTGGCCCAGGCTAGACTGTCATCATTCATGTCGGTTTGTTCAGGGACTCGGGAATGGGTCTGATCATCCGATGTTTCTATCTCTGAACCCCATTCCTCTTCGATATTGTTGACAGTCCTAGGGGTGATTTAGTCACCGCGTAGTAACCTCTCCCCCTACGTAAGGGAGATGTATCTCCCGATGGATTGGTGACGAAACCGCCCTCAGTTGGGCTAGCCAGGACCTCCCTAGAATTAAGTTGAACCCAGGCATCTCCTCGATGACAAGGAATGTAGCATCCATTGGGAATTGATCCCTTGCCACAAATTCGATGCGCACCATCCCCTTGACCTGAACCCATGCTCCATTGAATGAATTTACGCACGTTGTCATTGTGGGACTGATCTAATCGACCAGACCCAACCTATCCACGTTGGGATAAGGAATGACATTTGTAGCTGTGCCATCATCCACATGCACCCTCCGGATTCGATATTGACCAACCTAGATGGTGATAAACATGGGTTCAGTTGTCACTTGACCTTTCTCAGGATCATCTTTGATGGATTCGTCATGAAAGGTCAACAAGGTAGGTTTAGGTCGCTCAGCGTCGGAGGGAAACATGACAGCATGTATCACTTCCTCCTCTACTGGTAAGCTTTCCTCCAAAGGTATGGATGTTAGCATGCGAACCATCGCCTCATGGTGCTTTTGAGACGTCATGAGCAGGTCATAGAGGCTTAGTGTGGTATTTTTTTGTTTCAAAGCCTATTTGACCTGCGTAAACATGTTGAGGAGGTCCCGTTCTTTACTGGCTTATTTGTCCCCTCTATCTTCTTCCATTCGCCCTAAGAGACGGATCTCCTTAGGTTAAACGGCGTCGGTCGGAGGATTGCTCTTTTTTTTTCCGAGGGTGGGTGGCTGTGTTTCTGCACCCTTGTCCTGCCTAGGAGGTGCAGATGCAGGGATAGAGGCCAAGGGCCTGGGCCTAGCGAAGCCTAGCGTAAGGTGATTTTTTGCGGCATTACTAGGCGCATCCCCTTCCTTTTGTTTATTAGGTGATAGTTGGTGATTTGTGTTAGAAGCTTGCCCCTGCGTAAGCGGGGCAGCTGGAGATTTTGGCACCTTGAGAATGAAAGGTGCCATAGGTGTGGGCGTAGACATAGCCGCGGATTTACTGTTACTGGGAGGCTGAGTTAAATCTGGGGAAGGCACCCGAATGATGAAGGGTGGCCTCGAGACACCACTAGCTGCCAGTGAAAATCCTGTCCCCCATGGTGAACTGGTAGGCACGCGTAAAACAAAAGGTTGTTTCGACGGTACCTTCCTTTCACTATCTGTACTCACCACGTTGATTGTGTAGGGTGCGTTGTTTGCGTTTAACGGATCCTTATACACGTGCAACGCTTGGTTTTCCAGACACATTGGACTACTGCTATCTAGTTTGAGTGAACCATCGTCAATCATGCATTGAATATCGTCTTTCAACACCTAGCAGTAATCTGCATCGTGATCGCACAACTGATGGTAGTCACAGAAACGGTCCAGCTTGAAAGACCTCGGAACTGGTGGTTCGTCAAGTAGGGCTAAAGAAGGATTCTTCAGCAGTTCACAATGACACCTGTGACGCTTCAGAGCTTCTTCAGATACTTTCTTGGTCTGAATGTATCCTGCCCCTAACAATTGTTTTAACAGTTCCGAATGCTTTATAGGTAGGGCTGTATACTTTGAGCAATCTTTACGTTCAAAGTTTGGTTTTGGCTAGGGGGCTTTTCAGTGGTAGATGTGTCTTGGCTAGTGCTACTCGCACTAGCCATGGTCTCGGGTGATGCCATAGGTGCCTTCTTATTTTTGTTCTTAGCACCTTCAACTAGCGCAGCTACAGTCATTGTTGTTGTTTTACCTTTATCCTTGCCTTTGTTGTTAGCATTTTTATAGGCGATATACGCTGGGTCTTTGCTGGCCTCTATAGCATCTTGGATGCTTTTGGTCTGGGAAAAAGCCTGATGCAAGGAGCTAGGGGAAAGATAATACAGCTTAGACTTGATAAAATCGTTGATTGCTTTGAATATGGCCAGCAAATGGGCCTCCGCAATTGGCTCACGGATTTTATTCAAAGTAGCACTCCACTGTTGTATAAACTTTTGGACTGGTTCAAGCGGGTCCTGTTTCACTCCCATGAGTTGATCTAACGTGACCTACGGCTTTAGGTTGTATTTAAAGCGAGTCACGAATTGTGTCAGGAGCTCTTCCAAGGTTGAAATTGAAGAGCGAGGGAGGGCTCGATACCAATCCAAAGCTTTCCCTGCCAGAGACATAGCAAACCCACGGATGATTGTGTGAGGCCACTGCTGTAACAACAAAGATTCAGATCTAAAGGTAACCAGGTGAGCATTGGGATCTCCCTGCCCATTATATTTGGTAAAATGGGATAAGGACATCCCCGAGGGAAACGACAGCATGGAGACTATTGGACTAATAGGATCATCTTGATAGAAGTCCATGATCTGTATAGTGTTTGAGCCAGCGGCCTTAAGGCGTCTAACCTCCTCAGTGAGGGTCTGAATGAGTAAGAAAGCTTGATCTAAGCCTGTTGATGAAGATGTCTGCATAGGAGGAATAGGGGGTTGAACTGGGAGAGCAGTGCCAGGGAGTGGAAATGGAGGAATGGCTTGACTGGCAGGTGGTGCAGCGGGGATCCCCGTGGACGAAGCTGCCTGCGAAGACCACCACCCATCGGTTTGAGAAGAGAGATTAGCCGCCGCTGGCTGCACGAGATAGGGATAAGGATATTGTGGGACCATCTGAGGAATATGAATTTCAGGTGAAACTGAGGGTTGCATGCCATATACTGTAGACTGGTTATGTTATGCCACAGGAATAATCCACTGACTCGCGGCGGGCTGTTGGATGGATTTCTGTGGTTGAATAATGGCTGTGATCTGTTGGGTTAGAGGGGGCGGCAGCGACAAATTATGCACTGGGTGAGTTGTAGATATGGCATGGGGTTGGATCTAAGGGATGAAATGGGGCACGATGGATGCTGGGACCACTGACGGAATGCTGATTACATGCAGTGACGAGACCACCCCCATGTTATTTTGGGGTATTTGCACTTGCAGCCCAGATGACTGCGTAGTGGCTTGCGAGATGATAGGAATGTGAGTTTGTGTGGTCATGGCAGGATTAAGATGGGCGGCTTCTCCATTGAGAGGGAATAAGGGATTTATGTAGGTATGGGGGCTTAGAGTATGGTACGAATGTTCAGACTGGGCTGCAAATTCGTCATCTTCTCCCTCCCCGTTCTGGGGTTCTAGCATAGCCCGTGTAGCCTAGCTCCTAGCCATGACCAACTGTGTTATGATTTCATGGTGATGTTCCATCAGGGGAATGGTGTCGTAGGCGGTAGGGGTAAAATCCTGACCCCCTCGGTGGATCATCTCAAAATTTCGTTTCGCCTCGATTTCGGCTCGGCTAAGGGCAAGCTTTACCTGGATCTTGATGCATATAAAGTTATATTCTTTAGGGGTCACGATGGTAAATATGGGGTCTTTGCCCTGCAGTCTTAATGACCGACGCGACGGTCCTTGAGGTCCTATAACACCAGAAGTTGGTCCGGTGACGGCGATGGGATTCACAGATGTGGCACCCAAGTTAGTTGTGATCATTGCGGCTGTGGTTGTGTATGCAGAATTCATTGGTCAAGTAGATTAACAATGACAAATGACTAGATCTAAAAAGCGGTGGACAAAGAAGATCATGATTAGGCTTTCTACCCTGTAGGATTCCAATGGAATCGTTACTGTGACCGATCTACACCGCATGCTTTTTGTAAACTTCCCTAGAGGTATTACGTTTACGTTTTGGAGACGTGGGTATAGATCGCTTACAGGGCTACCCGTAAAAATAAGAATTGGAGCCTAGGCCCTCCTTCTAGCACCAAAAAACTGTAACCATGGAAAATGTCGGCAGCTGGAATACCAAACAAAATCTGTGTACACAGTCTTAACCATGGATTCGTGCGAGGGCTGTGCTGGAGAAAACGAATCTGCAGTGCCCTGAACGGTCTTGTCGATCAGACAGGGACTTACTAAATCAGTAAATCGATGAAGATTATAGATGTTTCATGGAACGATTTGATTCGATAAATCATGAAATGAGAGGAAAACAATGTAGCTAAATTGCAATAATGACAACATTAACACGACAAAGGGAGTCAGATTTAAGAGAAATGCGTGATTTCAAGATTTGTACTTTAACCCGAAAAAATGAGTATTTTGTATACAAAGTTACAATGGGAAGACTCTGATTATTTTGTGCGAAACATACACAAAATAATAAGAAAACTGTTTAACAAGGAGTGAAGAATGGAGCTCGGTCTACCTTACAAGCCAAAGATGGAGTGCAAGGAAGGTCAAGCTCGGATGTCTATCAACCAACTGTTTCTGGTCAATAGATCTTACCAACCACACCAGATGATCTCTCGATTTCTGATCTATCTTCTTTGCTTTGGATAGTCTTTGCTCAAAACTACCAAGGATCACCGATGGGAGAACTGTATTTTCGCCAAAAGGTATGATCACTCCTGCTGCTAAATGCTCCAAAATGTCTCTTGTTTCTGCTTGAGGATGATAACTGCCAAAAGATGAAGATGCAAACTGCTACTTTTTTTTTCAAAAGTCCCTGCCTTTCTTCACCCATAGGGGTATTTATAACATGCAGAAAAGGCACGGTCTTGATGACACATGTCTCGAACTTCTGGATACTGTTGGCTTGACGAACTGGCTATGTCACGTCACATTGCAACGTACGTTGTTAACATTTTTGCTGAAGCTGCTTCATGATTACATACAATATGCTTATCAGCGTATTGCACGTATGGATAGCAAATGCAGAACTGCTTTAGCCGGCTTTACGCTATATTACACTTGTTTACGTTGCATCACATGGCAGAGCGTAACAAAGCATGGAAATAGTGAGTCAGGCTATTTTACGCTCATTTACACAGCAAAGCGTAGTGGAGCGTAAAAAATGATCAACTCAATGATAAATTACCTTGACGTACGCTGCGTAACGTAACTAGCGTAAAGTGATCAATCTGCAAAAAACAAAGGAGCCTAATCTGTCATGCTTCCTTTGGACTTTCCCTTTGAAGCTCATTACGCTGCCTTGCGTAACAGAGCGTAAATTTGACCCTGGACAAAAGACTTAGCAGGATATGCGAGAAGTCACATATTACGCTGCTTAGGCCTTAAGCTTCACCAAATCTACTAAAGTAAGTTACCTTCTGATGTCAGATTATGTTAAGCAGAATTACGCTAAGTGTCCTTACGCTATGTTGCGTAATGTAGCGTAAAGACAGAAAACATAGTAAAATTGAAATTTGTAAGGAACTTGGAGACTTGATGCCAGGAGCCATTTTGCCTTGCTTTGCCTTGTTCTACCTTCTGGAATTCTATCACGAAATTTTGCCTAAATTGTGAATCTTCACCTGAGGCCGATTCACAATTTCCACGGTGTTTCATACGTTTCCTTACATTACGCTCTCTATTTTACATTTTGTGGAAATAACCCCAATGCAGGCCATAGTGTACGCTCGGGGAAGTCCTTGGTTGATTTACATGCAGACCATCCAAGGCACTCTACCTTCATTTTTCCAGCTTGCCCTCACACAAAGGCAGGGTCATCTATATCTCTATGGAGATCTTTTGGTGTTTTCTTTTCCTCCAGCCTTACGTTGACGATTTTGGACAATACAGAAATTGGCGCTAGAAGGAGGGCCCCTTGTTTTCCATCCCGATAAAATGTTGATTTTGTTACCTTTCATGCACAGTGCAGATTAGGTGTAGAACGCAAGCTTACCTTGTTTAAACCATACCAATCTGTTCACAATTGAATCCTTGCAAAATTTTTATGTTGCTACCAATGCAATAAATTCAGTAACTGCTACTAAAAATATTAAGTGCAGCGTGCACACGCTGTGAAAACCCAACGCAGCGTCCACACACTATGAAAACCCAATGCAGTGTACACATGCTACAAAACAAAACACATCTTATACACTCTGCTATACACGTCAAGTGTGCGCATGTTTAGGTTGCACTCACGTTAACGCGTACGCCTAGCTTGCTCAAGCTCAGCTTGTATACATCCATCTTGCTCAAGCTCAGCTTGCATATGTCCAGCTTGCTCAAGCTCAGCTTGCATATGTCCAACTTGCTCAAGCTCAACTGGCGTAGCTCAGCTTGCATATGCCAACTTGCTTAAGCTCAGCTTGCATACGTCTAGCTTGCTCAAGCTCAGCTTGCATATGCCCAGCTTGCTCAAGCTCAGCTTTCATACACTAGCTTGCTCAAGCTCAACTTGCATATGCCCAGCTTGCTCAAGCTCAGCTTGCATACACCAGCCTACTCAAGCTCAGCTTGCATACACCAGCCTACGCAAGCTCAGCTTGCATATGCCCAGCTTGCTCAAGCTTAGCTTGCATACACCTAGCTTGCTCAAGCTCAACTTGCATACGCTGCTTACACACATTCAGCTAGTCAAGCCAGTTACACACATGGAATCTTCTCAGATCAAAGTAGCATTGTCCATTTCGGACTTTATTTCCGAAATCTTAAATCCTGTGACTGCAACTGAATCCATAGTCTCCATTGGAGAGATGAACCCTCAAGGACCAACTTTCCAGTCACTTAGGTTACAAGGAAAAGACCCCACTTATACAATTCTCACCCTGGAACAATACAACTTCATCTGTGTAAAGATCCAAGCTAATCTGCCCATCAATAAGTGAACTTATCTATAAGTGAGATCATAACTTTATCTCTTCAGCATATGACATGATTCCCCTCTCTGAATCCCACCATGAACTCATATCCTAGCTCCTCATGGCAAGGAATCAAACCTTGCGGCAACCCACCGTAGAGCCTCAAAACAGAGATGAGGAAGATGATTTCGTGGCTCAATCCGAACATGGGGATTCATACCACACTCTCAATCCTCATACTTACACAAAACCATTATTCCACCCTTTCATGGGAGAGACTATGCCTCTTCATGCATTTACAAACACTCAAGTACCCATTTCTCAATAGGAAGCACCCACCCCCATTCCTATTTTCCCTACAACCAACACCCCATTCACTATGCCCATCACTTTTATTCCTTTGATTACCACTTTATCCTCCCTCTCACAAGGACAATCCCAACAATCCCCCTCTCAAGCTAATATGGGAGCGATCTTCCGACCCTTAATAATTGGAATGCCATCCGTAATACCTGCTTCTACATCCACCCATTACATACCACAAGTGCAAATCCAAGGAACACCATTCACTACTTTGACTCAACAAGTTTAGGGTGTTTCCTCACAACTTGTAATCAGGTAGTGGCATGCACCTATCATTCAACAACATCAACGTACTCACTACAACATACCACCCATTGCAATCCCATCTATGAATGTTCCTCAAATACAACCATCAACAACCCTGCAATCATCTTTCCCACAAATCACACAACTATCTAACTATCACCGCACACAATCTAACCAACCAGTTAGATGACCTAGTGCTCAAGATTGGGCAGATGCTAGAAAAATGATGCAAGCACTAACCAATGAAGTAAAGCACCCTAAAATCGCAAACACTGAAGAAGTCAAGGTGTTGGAATTCTATCAAGATGATTCAATTATCTCTTCAGTGTCACCATTGACTTTACCAAAAGGAATATCACTATTGCAACTGACCAAGTATAACGGAGAGGGAGATCCAAATGCTCACCTAGTGACATTCTGATTAGAGTGTCTCTTACTTCAAACATGGCCTCATGCAATCCTGCGTGTGTTCACCATGTCCTTAACTGGAAAAGCCTTAGACTGGTACTAAGCCCTACTGCGTAACTCGATATCCTCTCTAGAGGATTTGTTACATCAATTCATTACCCGTTTTAAGTATAACTTGAAGCCTGAAGCCACGCTAGACGGTCTAATTCAGATTAAGTAAGCACCGTTAGAGCCAGTGCAAAAATTCATCCAAAGGTGGAGTGCGGCCCTGAATGAACTCCACGAGCCCATCCTTGAGACATACTTGCTCACCATTTTTAAAGTCGCTGTGAATGACTTCTTTAAGTCAAAACTCTACTATTTGAGTGCTCGTACATTGAGTCAAGAATTTGCACAAATCAAAAGCATAGAGGAGGTAGTGCAATCAAGCAATGACCCAGCTTATGTGGCCTACAAAAACCAACATGCTCGCAAGAAAAACACAACAATAGCAATGGTGGCCGCAAGCACAAGAGCAACCAACTAGGGCCCAACAGCTAAGCAACCCAAAGCCGCCAACTTTGGTGCCAACTCACCTACATCGATAGAGGCCACTCCAAAGTCCAAATTTAAACTCAAGGACCGCTCAAAGTACACACCACTACCGATGCAACCCTCTCAACTATTGGAGCAACTCTTGAAAGCCATGAAAATCCAACACAAACACGTATCAAAGATTACCCACCAAAAACATGGTAGGTACTGCGAGCTACTAAGGAACCCTACCGTAGCAGTACCAAATGAGCCCCCGATCCCACAATAATTTAAATTGAACCAATACTTTCATTACCATCAAATGGATGGTCATAGTACAGAAAACTATCATGCCTTGCAAGATGACCTGCAGGGAATGATAGAACAAGGCCAACTAGTGATTGACATGGCAAGTCAATCCAACATAGACGATGCCTCCTATGTCATAAACTCAATTAGCATAGGTGGCAAGCCCAAACCTCTACAAAAATATTTTGTGATCCATATGCCTCCTAGCAAGGCAAGGATTCCCCCAGCCTCCACAAATAAGAGAACTCCCTTTGTTATCAAGGTGCCACCCCAGGCACCCACAACACCATTTATGGTCAAGGCTGCATAACGTTTATCTGCTAAGACGTTAAACTGGCATGATGCCGCAACAAAAACTGCTAAGAAACTTTTCATCATCAAGGTGCCACAACGTGATGGCCCTTCAACTACCCAAAGCCCAATAGTGGGCAACATCTCAATCCCTCCTCCTTCAAGGGTTGACCCCACTAGCAACCTAGGTAGGCCCACCAAATGACAACACAAGAGGACAAACAAGCATCTCACAACCCCTATGGCTGAAGCAAAAGCCACAACTAGCAAACAACAACTGAACACTGGGGCCCCTACCCCCAAGCAAACCAAGCCTAAGTCCCCCTCCCGAGAGGTCTGTCTCTTAAGCTTCATGAAGGAATTCAAAGCCAATACAACAGCTAATGATAAGGACTTTGTAGCTACACTAACCTTGGTAAAAGAAATGCTCAAGCAGAAGAACACAACATTTAGCTTATACGACCTGGTCAGGATCTCACCTACTCATTTCCAAGCATTGGCCCAGGTCTTAGCCTCCATTCCTATTATGGATGACATCCCTACAAATGAGGCATCCATCCATGCAACAATGTTACCTCCCACACCACAAGAATTTGGTTCAACAACCTTAGCCTTTCATGATGATGCAGTTAAAGTCAACCCCAAATGAGGGGAAGTCACTACAGCTCCACTATCCATTAGCATTCATGTTGGGAAATGCACCATCCACAGAGTGCATGTTGACAATGGTGTAGCAACAAACGTAGTCCTATACTCCGTCATCGACAAGCTAGGACTGGCAAATGAAATTAGGCCAATCAAAACCACATGTCTAAAATCCTTCAATGGATCATGTGTCACAACCAAAGGTACAATCAACTTAGCCTTTGTGGCAGGAGAGAAATTCCCCACAAGCACAAATTTCACTATCATAGAGGAGATGCCAGGTTTCAACATGATTCTAGGCAGGCCTTGGCTAGCTCAACTAAGGGCCATCTCCTCTCCCATCCACCAAGAAATCCACCTTCCATACGAAGGTGGTCAAGTTATCATCCATGGTGATAANGGCTAACACACCCGAATGAGTGGTTGAAGCCGACAGCCCCCTAGAGGATCCTAAACCTTGCATGCTCCCTAATCCATGCCTAGTTAGGAAGCAACTACATGAACAAGACTCTCCCTTGGCTGAAAATGTGCTAGATGCTTGCCTGCCTTCTGCCTACCCCTCTGACATGCATTTTTGACTTTTTTTACATTGCACTAGCCTATGCATTTACACCATGCCCACTCACTTAGATCACACATTTTGCTTTGTTTACACATTTTTCAACTTAGTTTACACATTGCATTTGAAAAAACATAAAACTACAAAAACACATGTCCCAAAAAGGTCTTAAACTAGCATATGGCCCAAAATGGCCTAAAACTATCACTTTTTGCATTGCTTTTCTTTCATTCGTACATTTTAACTCTATGTACAGTAGGTGTCGCTTGATGTTGTTTTCTTCCTAGTTGATTTTTGTAGGATCTCGCAAGCACATAGCATGACCCTGCATGCACCACCACACTTTACACAAGCAAGGTAAGCATCAATATGCTAAGATGTTAAATTGGCATAGATCGGTCCTGGCATCATGACCTAAAACTGATACCACAGAACATTCCTGGAGCTATGACTTAAAACTAGCACCATAGAATGTCCTAGCGTCATGATAGTAAATTGAAACCATAGCTTGTCCATCATAGTCCACTAAGACTATAAACTAGCTTGGCTCTTCATAGTCTTCCATGACTATAAACTAGCACTGCACTATCCGCTACGATGATAAATTGGCGACGTCCAAAGGATTATGACATGAAAGTAATCTACAATAGTCTGCTAAGACTATAAAATGGTGACATCTTCAACAACCTGGCGTCATTTGAAAAGACATGCTGCTACAGTTGGCTATACATGCTCATCAAAAACCTGCCACCTGATTTGTCACATAGACCTCGACGAAATTGATGTTGTTCAAGATTTTTCTTTCCTTGAAACTCCACATGATGGCTCCATTCCGTCGGCTACATTCAAGTTTAAAATATTTAGCTAATTGAATCATTCGTGGTTTTCTTGTTCCCTCCGAGTTGTGTTTGCAGGATGACATTCTTGAGACATTCGTGCATGGATGCACTTCATCATGACGACAAGGTATCACATTCTTCCTGACGCTTGCAACTGGGTTAATCAATCTGCTCATAAGTACATTTCCAACTCCTGATGCATTCCCCATTCCTCATCATCTTCTCCTTACCCTACTTAGTTACAGTCCCTTGATACAATATTCATCCCAAAAATCTAAATGCATTGTCATGCACTATAACTCCCTTAGCAATCGCAACGCAAAACACAGTACATAATGCATGACACAAAATGCCAATGCTCAAACACGAGCATGGCACAAAAAGCAAGCTCTTTCAAAAAGACCAAGAAAAGAAAAAATAAATAAATAAAAGAAAAGAAAAGGATAAAAGAAAAAAAACAAAGGAAAAGAAGAAACAAACAAAAAAAGAAAGAAAAAGAACAAAAAGGTTAAAGAGAAAAATGCACGGAAAAAGTCTTCATGATCTCGTTGACATCATAAACAAAATACTATTGACCATTCTCATACAAGCCCCAGGCGAGAATGCAATTGTCTTGAAAAAATAGTTACACTTGCATCTCAAAGAGACCATGTTGCACATCATCGTGTTGCTTTGGTTGTTTACACTCTTTAAGAGTCCCGTTTCTCCAAAGAATGCACTTCCTATGTCTTGGCTCTGAGTCTACTGAATGTTGGCTATTGACAAAGACCAAAGATATAGCTTGTTCACTTGAGAGCATTCATATCTCATAATCCCAATGACAATCATATCCCTCGATCAACTCTTGATTTCCCTGGTTACAACCAATCCCCTTGCATCTTGAACTACATTTCCCTCAATCCCATGTACTTTTGAAAATGGTGTGAGGACATCCGGTCAAGGGCCAATGGTTAATGCTTGATGCTTGGTTGTTCATGATGTTTTGTACTTCTTTGTTGATGCCTCTCGAGTGGATTCCTCTAGACGTCAACAAAGAGGGGCCAATGAAACACCATGAAAGTTTAGCTTAACATTTTGAAACAAGAATGGCTCAAGCCCTTCTTGGCATTCAGGAGGCAAAACTTGACTAAGGCATGGAACTCATACCCAGCTTGTTCAAGCCAACTTGCTCAAGCTAGCCTGCTCAAGCCAGCTTGCTCATGCTGTCAAGCTAGCTTACCCTAAACGTGACCAACCCTGACAGCTTCCAAATCAGGACAAAATGGTCCTAATTTGAATGGTGCACGTCCCCTCAGGGCCCACTAATGGCTGATCCAATTTTGAACATCCAAAATCTAGGATTTTAAGTAAAAATCACACAAATCTTGCTTCTCATGTTGAGGTCATGCCCAGGTCATGCTGGCAACAGGGGTCCAGCGTGAGTCCAGCGTGAGTAAGTCAAAAAAGCCCAAAAATAGTGTTAAAATGATCTGATGTTGAAGGTAAAAAGCCCCTTAAAGGTCCACTAATGATTGCTCTAGGTCCCAGCCCTTAGAAATCTGATTTTAGGCTCAAAAATACTCCATTTTTCAGTGCTCACACCCAGGTCATGCTGGGGTCATGCTGGAGTCACACTTAGGTCACGATGACAATGTGAGCCCAGCGTGAGCTACCAAAATGAGCCAAATCAAGGCATAAACAGGCTCAAATTCAGCTTGCAGGTCATCCCCAAAGGCAGGTAGCATGTACACTTGAAAGAAAGATCTCAAAAAATCAAAATTTGATCTGAAATATACCGTCTTAGCTTGCTCATGCCCAGGTCACATTGAGGTTACGCTGATAGCATGAGCCCAACGTGACTTGCTAAAAGTAGCCCAAATCCAACCACAAACATGCTCAAATTGAACACATAGGATGTCCTCAAGGTTAGGTAGTGGTTACACTTCAAAACCAGGCCTTAAAGGTGGAATTTCGACACAAAATGCATCATTTTTGGTCACGCACGCCAAGGTCATGCTGAGGTCACGTTGGTAGCATGAGCCCAACATGAGTAGTTATCACGACCAAGCAAAAGCACTTCAGACACATGCTGGCAATCTTGGTGGAGCAAAAACATTTCTAGCAGCAGCCAGGTCATAGATCCAGGAATTCCAAGTGAGCCGGAGGAAAGATCTCTTGTTGTACATTATCAATCATTGTAAATTTTTTACATTTTTGAGTTGGTCAAGCTCTTACGCTACAGATTATACATGAGCGTAAGCTAGCTTGCGCAAGTTAGAATAGATTGTAAGATACATTGCATTCGGTCTAGAATGTATTCTACCTATGTACACCTATCACGCGATGCATTTTTTGCTTATCTCATAGCCATTAACCTCATTCACGAATCTTACTCTCGAGCCTAGCAAAACGTATAAATACCTTATTCATTGACATAAACAAGATTGACGATTTTGGAGAAAGAAAAACTAGCAATCCTGAGCCCAGACGCACGTGATCCTCAGAGCCTACAAACACCTCACATCAGAGCTTAACGTCTGACTTGCAATCCAGACACGCAACGACGTTTTGACTAGTGCACATTTTTATACAACACAGTTCCATTTTTTCCTTCCATTGTGCTGTTCTAGCTCATTTTGCATTATCCTATTTTACTGCACGTTTCTGCACACATTTTGTTTACGTTTACATGCTATATTGCATTTTTACATTTCATTACATTACACTCTCTATTTTACATTTCGTGGCAATAACCCCAGCATAGGCCATAGCATACGTTTGGGAAAGTCCTTGGTTGATTTGCGTGCAAACCATCCAATGCACTATGCCTTCGTTTTTCTAGCTTACCCTCACGTGAAGGTAGGGTCATTTGTATCTCTCTAGAGATCTTTCAACATTCATTTTTCCTCTAGCCTTACATTGACGATTTCGAACAGTACACCTGTCTCTATAGATACTAATTGTTTAGCAAGAGAGCTGACTCAACATGCTGGTTTAGAAAATGAAAACGCATGAACTGAGTTGCCCTTGCAAGCAGTGGATAATGATGTAGGTGAAGGCCATAGCAAAGCGTCTTAGCCTTACACCTCGCCTAATCCACGATGGGTCAAGAAGCAGTTACGCATAGCGTAGAAACCCCACTACTTCTTGCCCAGTTGGCATTCTTTGTACATTTACCGCCTTTTTGTTTTGCATCCATCCATCTACACTAGGTACTAATTAGCCATTCTCTAAATCATTAGCATATTACTTCTTTACCACGCCATGGCCCAAAATAACCTAAAACTACGCAACCATCCCATGGCCTGAAATGGCCTAAAACTACACTACCATCCCATGGTCGGAAATGGCCTAAAACTACGCTGCTATCCCAAGGTCTGAAATGTCCTAAAACTAGTGATGGCCTAAAATGACCTAAAACTATATATGACCTACTAAGGCCTAAAACTAGCAATATTTCTTCTGTTTACATCATGTCCGATAGCCCGAAATGGCCTAAAACTAGCGGGGGCCTGAAATGGCCTAAAACTACATTGCCCCATGGCCTGAAATGGCCTAAAACTATGCATAACTCGAAATGGCCTAAAACTAAAACATAAAAAAATGAAAACATAACATAAAATTGATCACATAGATAACGCATAAGCTAGCATAAGACCAATTTTCTTTCAACATTGACTTCCTTCATTAAAAGTTTTTCCATCAAACAATGTTTGCAACAGTTTTACAAAAAATTCAAAATTTCAAAAAGCCTATGCTGTCATGGGTCATCTTCACCTGCATCATTTACTCCTGCATCATTCCCTTCCACATCACCTTCCTCTGCACTACCTTCTTCTGCCTTTTCATTTCTGCCCTCTACAGGCCCTGCATCTTCACCTAGAATTTGCATTGTAAAAGTAAAGTAGTCAGCTAGAGCAACACATGAAAGCTAGAATAGAGCATAAGCATTTTCCATAGTAGAAAGTGACTAACCCGAGATGGCCCCGCATCTGCCTCGAAGGGTATGCAATCCAAACTAAGCCCGAGGTGGTGTTATATCTCCTCCTCCATGATATTTTCCCAATGCCTATCACTTGGTTTAGTGTCTGCAGCAGCTTTCTCCTTTTCGACGGTCATCCATCTCAATGGTCTTGGAGAAAAGGAGGCAGTAACGGTCACACCTATGGGAAGGTCCACTTCCCGTTCAGGAGATTCACTAACCATTACCTGCTCCATGAACTTGTTGTAAGCTTTAGAAGCACCAATGGCATTCAGGAATTCTTCATAGGTAAACACCTTCACTGAAGCATCCTGGTATATTTTACGGTAGGTGGCATGTTCCAGTTTATACATATGTTTATGGTTTTTCTGGGACTACCCCCACTTGTAAACTCTGGCACTGTAGTCTTTCCAGTCTTGGTTCTTTTGAGCCAACAAGTCCATCTACATCCGCTATTCTATTATCTCTAGGGTGGCCTCATTGTTGTGCTGGATGTCTATCCAGTATCTAGCATAATCTATGACAACCATGCATCAACTGCGATCATTGGTATCACGAATCAGGAGAAACTCATACCTAGATCGGAGGTCTCCCACTTCGGCACTTAGTTCAACCTTCTCTTTCTCAGTCCTTTGGACCCATTTCTATAGGTCCTCATTGACACGCCTACACTCCCACAAGCAGCGTGCTGAGTGCAAAGTGCATTTGTTAGCCTTGTCGTATATGCGACGAGGCACCTCGGCCACTTTAGGCAGGAATGCAGGCACGACGTCGACTTTCAATGCCCATGTCGAGTCCCACTTGAGTCAAGAGGCTGTGACCATAAAAAGAGCACATTAGTCACACTAGTGTAGCAAAGTTAGCAACTCAAGAAGTCTAGCATAGCAACCTCGAAGATCCTAGCATAGCTACTTTACTTACCCACTTCAAGATCAACCTGTCTGAGATGGCTGATCATGTCGTCAATGACCCCTTACATGAACGTAAGCTTGTCAAGGGTCTCAGCCCATGGTTCTAGGCGAATCAGAGGAGGTCCTACAACATTAATAGTGGTGTTTGTCATGTAACCAAATGCATCAGTAATGATTGAGATAGATTGCAGTAAAGCTGTGAGTAACGCAAATGACATTGTGAGGGCTCCTACCTAGTAAACCCTTGGGGGTGATAACGGGGGGATTGCCTACTGACATGTCATCAAATATATTGTTAAAATCACCAACTTCTAATTGTAGTTCCCCTCCTTTTTAGCTCTAAACTATGGTAGCACTCTTAGCATTTTTCCGCTCCCCCAATGCTGAACCGTGTTTAGCAGAGAGACCTCTGGCAGAAGTCCCTTTTCAGTTGAGACAGGCTTCCTCTTTATTTGCTAGCACCTTTCTTTTCAAGGCACCAGCACCCTCCTCATCCATAGGAGACTCTTCTTCATCTCCAAAAATGTCCTCCTCTTCAGTAGGAGGATTTTCCTTGATAACAAGAGCCCCTTCCTTAGTGACAGGAGCTCCCTTCCTCTTGACCGGGGCCTTTTCCTCTATGACTGGGCCCCCCACGTCTTTATTTGTCGCCCACATCTTGGGGGTCGACACCTCTTCATCACCTTCTTCTTCTTCTTATTCTTCCTCTGGTAGCAAAAAACATATTCACGTTATAGCTTAAACCATGTTAGCTAAAGTAGGTGCTACGCTATGCTACGCTACCTAGCGTAGCACAGCGTAGCAAGAATTTAATCTAAAGGTGAAGAGATAAACACAAAGAAGAGCATTTATAGATGGGAGGTTGTGTCCTGCGTAGCTTAAATCACAGTGATGGCCCCCCTTCCTCAACTATACAGGGAGGCTCCTCCTCTGCATGAGGCCTCTTTCGCTACAACTTAGTGGCCACTGTCTCAGCGATGAGATGTTTCCCTTGCGATATGCTACCTGTAGCAGCAGGGGGTGCCTCTTCCATGGTGTCTTGGCCATGGATGTTGCGGGCCAACCGATCCTTAGTCATGATAGCAAAAAACTCCCCAATAGCTTCTAGGGGATCTTGGGCTCAAGTGGTCCGAAGGATTTGGCAGATCCACGGTTTGGAAATCTACTTACAATCTCGCATAACCCAAACTCCATTCTCACGAACTACCAAAAACTCTGCGAAACGCTATAAGTAGGCTATGTAAAAGGCATGGTGCACATTGAAACAGGACTCTTCTTATGAAGCATGACCATTTTAGTTTTTAGGTCCTTGCACAGATGCCTAACCCAGTTGTAGCGAGCCCCCTCTTCCATGACCTCCTGCATCACCCACGCTTGCTCAATCCCAATGATCTTTCCTTGGGAAAGTAGCTGGGGGAAAGCATGGGCACGGAAGATGAGATAAACATCTTTGGCAGCTCTCGGCTTGACCTTCTCCATGAGGATCCCCTTTTGCCCTTTTGCAACCCCTAGCCACTCCTCAATGTCCTCCCTTTGACGGTTCACCTCTTTCTTGGTCTTTGACCCTACAGGGAGGCCATCAGCAGGGACACCAAAGAGGTCCACAAATAGCTGGTCATTGATTTCAAAGACCACCCGCACACCGTGTACATGTGTGCAGAAGTTGTCCCCCTTATCAAAGAGGGAGTTCGCTAGGGCAAGCATCTCAATGGTAGGTACGCTTGGATTCGAGGCCAAGAACAAATCCATGAGCCCAGCATCTTGAAGGTGCTTGATCAGGGATTTCGAGGCTGTGCTACATATCCAACGTTAGCTCTCATATACCTCCCTGTATTTGAAGTAGATGTTGGTCTCCTGGTGCCTATAGGTTATCACCATCACCTCCTGGGACTCATTCGCCCCTATAGCAGTTTCCACAACAGCATAAAAGCACAAAAACATAAAAAAGAAAAAAAGCAAAAAACAAGTTAGGCAAAGCATAAGTAGTAGAAAAAATAGGAGTGATACTTGAACATGCAGTAACTTACTGTTTAGCTTACCAGGTTTAAACAATGACGGGAATGGTGAAAGATCAACCAAGACATCTTCAACGACAATCGGTTTAAAGAGTGCCCATCCCTCATCCAACCAACTGGACTCCTTACATTTGTCGTAGAGTTTGGAATACTAGGTTGGGTAGGTTTTCTACTCATCCCTGCATTGGCCTATCACACCTACACGCATATTCTCAGTGGAAGAAAACTCCCGCAACGTCATCTGTGCTAAGGCCAACACATCTATATCGCTGTGAAGCCCATTCTCGTTAATGAAAGACCTGGTAAAAGAACACACTGTTAACATTTGGCTAGCATAGCAAACATTGCATAGCGTAGCAGAACATGGCTACAAAACTCACCCGCCAACACCGTAAATGATTCTTGGTGGATTTTGAAAGCACGTTCCCATGTGATGTGCAATAAAAAAAGTGTTGTAAGGATGGTAGCAATTATACTCAGGCATCTCCCAGATCCAGGTCAAACGCCTCAAATTTCTTGAGCATTGACTAGATCCTTCTCCCTACCCACTACTAATTGCTCCATCCGTCAAAAATCTTAGAATACCCCGATTTGCCCCAGGTAATAGGGTTTTTGTTATGATGGTCGCTACCTCCTCTACCAGGTGTGACCAAACGATCACACTAAAGCATTGGAGGAGAAATTGCAGGAAGTCTCGCACTCCCTCCTAAAACCAGACCGCTTGCTGCCCCACATGTGCATGGAGTGGAGGAACATTGGCCACTGGTTTGCTCATGCAGTACAGGACCCCAACGATTTCTAGGATAATCAAGATTGGCCTTAGCACTACCCTGCACAAAACAATAGCAAATGTTAGCACCATGTCCGAGTGGAAGGAAAATATAGCGTAGCAAAACTAGCATTTCAGCAGATAGCATAGCACGATTCTCTTCATGCACATAGCATAGAAAAAAATACAAAGGTAATAGCTTAGCAAAGTCAGCTTAGCATAGCAACAACAAAACTAAAGGCAAATCTTTAAACAAAGAAGAATTTAATACACTACATCTGTTTAACAAATTTTCCTAACAAAGCGATTAACATCACGTCGTGACAGAACATGTGTCACGCTGTCACATCACGCATGGCCAAACCCTCATGAGGGTCGTATGCTATGCTATTTGCATGGCAAGTGGCTCAAATCATCCAAGCCTCTACGGCAATGACAACTGCAGCAATGGCAGTCTAGGCGACATTGCATGCAACCTCAGTCTAGGCGACATTGCATGCAACCTTAGTGTACCATTGATATGTCCGCCATGGCCGAAATAGTAATAGCGACGGTGTAAGGGCCAAAATAACGACAACACGATAACAAAAATCATAGAAACAAAAATCAAAAATCGCAAAAATAAAAAAAAGAAAAGCAGAAACAATAATAGAGGCATAAGAAAATAGAGGAAGCATAGCAGCTTACTAGGCCAATGGTCTCTCCTCTCGAACTGTGACATGCGTCCCTAACACACGACCTAGGGTTTCCTTTACTTCGTCAACCTTGGCGAGTGCTAGGTGTTTGCGTTCTTTCCTAGGAGCCATCATCTCGCTTGCCAACTCTTTCATCATTGTTATGTCGAACCGCCTTGCTCTCTATTGGCAAAATTGCTCTACACTCCGAATGTAGACTCTGTGCTATTACGGAAAAAATGATGAGTTTACTAGGGGTTAATCCCAATTTATAGTCGCAATGGTGAAAAGGAAACTTGTCATTCTCTCTCCCTGATTAATGTGGGGAGTTCCGTACAACATATCATGTCCACCATGACGTAGTAGCACTATTTTCATTAAGGCTGGTGGGCCTAGGTGAAAAGCCTTAACATGCTTCAAACTAGCCATTTGCCTTTACAAAAATATCTCATTAGCGGTCCACAAAGACCTTAAACTAGCAATCCTAACGCATAGTTTCAATCTAGTTAACGGTCTGCAAAGACCTTAAACTAGCAGTTTCAACCTTTTACTTGTTGGCAGTCTACAATGACATTAAACTAGCAGTTTTGCATTTTTACACTAGCAGTTTTGCATTTTTACTTCCAAGTAGTCCACCACGACCTTAAATTGGAAAAGCTTAAGCTTTCTATCATACTTTCCATTTATCTCTATTGCTCACATTTCATTGCTACTTTGCAAATTTTCACTATGTACAGTTACTAAAAACAAGTACCTCTTGACTAGAGTTTCATCTCATTTTGGTAGGTTGAGCAAGAATGGAAATCCATCATGATCTCTCTTGACCTTTAACTTTAGCAGGTTCACATGGAGAACTCGCAAGACAACTTAACCTAGAGCTAATAGACTGGGAACCATCCAGAGTTAGCACCGTATCATCCTTAGAAGCATCTCCAAACTGGCCTGAGCATCTAGTCCAAGCCCTAGATTTAGAGGCTAAGGATGTAATTGAGGACCATCACATTGAAACACCTGTGACCACATCCAGGGAGGAGATAAAAATGTTGAAACTTAGTTCCCTCCTAGATTCACAGACACACAAAGATGTAGCCAAAATTATGCAAGATAACATTCAAGTCTTTGTGTGGTCATACAGCAACATGTTGGGTTTAGATCCGAGGCTGATATAGCACAACATCGTCTTAGACCCTCACATGAAAGTAGTTAAACAAAAGGCTAGCAAGGTTAAACCAGAGATCGCACTTGCCGTACGGGATAAAATCACCAAGCTATATTAGGCTAGTTTCATCTGAGCAGTTGATTACGTGGAATGGGTGTCTAACATCATTGTAGTTTCTAAGAAAATGGGAGGAATATAAATCTGTATAGACTTCTGAGATCTAAAAAAAGCAACGATCAAAGATGATTTTCCACTTCCGAGTATCGATCAACTCATTGACACTACAAATGGTCATGCTCTGTTATCCTTTATGGATGGTTTCTCTGGCTACAACCAAATTCACATCAACCCAGAGCATCAGTTAACAACAACCTTCATGACCCCATGGGGTACCTTTTGTTACACTATGATGCCTTTTGGGCTCAAGAACATTGGAGCAACCTACCAGTGAGCCATGACTTACATCTTCAGCAAGTACATCCTAGAAATGCTAAACGATTACGTGGATGACATAGCGGTGAAATCTAAAGAAGCTGTTGATCATCCCAACGATCTAGGTGTAGTTCTCAAATGTTGTCATATGCACGATTTACGTCTCAATCCTAAAAAGTGTGTCTTCGGGGTAAGAACTAGACACATGCTAGGGTTTGTAGTATCAGAGGCTGGAATACAAGTGGACTTTGACAAAGTCAAGGCCATCGTTAACCTGGTGCCACCTACAAATCTTAAGGAATTGCATGGGTTACAAGGTAGAGTACAGTTCATCAGAAGGTTTATAGAAAAATTGACTGACAAGTTACACCCCATGCAACATTTACTGAAGAAAGGGATTAACTTCAAATGGAAACCATAGTGCCAACAAGCCTTTGATGATCTGAAGAAAGACCTTTTGCACCTTCCAACTATTTACCCACCATAGAGGGATAAGCCTTTCTTCATCTACCTTGCCACCTTGGACACATCTATCGTGGCACTATTATGTCAGAAATGGGATGATAGTTTTGAGATATTAGTGTACTACCTAAGTCATGCACTGATAGCGTATGAAGAAAAATAAAATGAGGTGGAGAGAAATTGCCTTGCCTTAGTGTTGCGTTGAAGAAGTGGAGATACTATCAATTTTGTAGCAAGATTAACATTATTTGCAAGAGCAATATACTTCGGGCTATCACAAACAACCTGTATGAAAGTAGTAGGATAGCCCGGTGGAAAGCAATAACAACGGAATTCGATTTGCATTATGTGAGCCAATCGTCGATGAAAGGTCAAGCCATAGCAATGCAACTTACGACCTCACCCGTCGACGACCAGGTGATCATAGACCCCAAATTCCTAGATGAGCATGTTAGCACTATCAATGCCATCCCATCGCATCTTGAAGCCACCTTGCATTTTGATGCATCTCGACTATGCAAGGGGGTAGTGTAGCTACTATCATTACATTCCCCTTTGGGGAAATGCATCCTTTTACTTATCATTTTACGTTCCCTTGTACAAAGAACATGGTAGAGTACAAGGGGTTACTCAGGGGCCTCTTAGCAGCCCAAGCATTAAGCATACAACACCTGGAGATTCATGGAGATTCACAACTAGTTGTGAATCAAATCACCAAGGTCTACACCTACAAGGCTATACACCTGTAGCCCTACTGCGACTTAGCAAAAAGCCTACCCAAAAAGTTTGCAACAACGGACATGCAACATGTGCCATGCAACGAAAACACCGTAGCAGACACCTTGGCCACCCTAGCATTAAATATTCCACCACACTTGTTCACAAGTTTACCAACCTTGATTACCGAGTGTGCAGAGCCTATCACTCAGGTGGTACATGTAGCCTCTATCAACGCTGTAGATATTGAGGAGTGGTACGCCAACATTAAAGCCTACCTGCAACATGGTGTGCCCCTAAGCGGATTGACATCTACCTAGAGAGATGCGATCTACAAGCATGCTTGGCAATATGTGCTTATGGGGGACAATGCCTTGTGCAAACACTCCTATGATGGGATATTGCTGGCATGTGTAAATGAGGAGGAAGCGTAGAAGGTGATTAATGAAGTACATGAGGGACAGTGTGGTGGACACATAGCACCTAGAGCCAAGGCTACAAAATTCAGATGTCTAGGGTACTACTGGACTCACATGGAATGTGATTACCTAGCCAAAGTCAAAACATGTGATACGTGCCAAAGATATGCAAATCTCATACACGTTTCACCTACAGAGCTACATCCAACACAGATCACGTGGCCTTTCCAATGATGGGAACTAGACCTCATAGGACCTATCATGCCTAAGTCTTCTGTAGGGCATAGCTTCATCATCACCGCCATTGAGTATTTTATTAAGTGGGTTGAGGCTATTCCCCTAAGGAAGACTACATCTCAGCAGGTTTGCCACTTCATCTTGGAAAACATTGTGACAAGGTTTGGGCTTCCCATGACTATTGTGACTGACAACGGGCCATAGTTCAGTAGTGCAGAAACCTGAACCTTTTGTAGCAATCTTGGCATCAGACAATTGTTCTCCTTGTCATATTACCCATAGGGGAATGGACAAGCAGAGGCTACAAATAAGTCCATCATCAACTTGTTGAAGAGAATGCTTAACAATAACAAGAGGCGATGGCATGAGAAAATCCTCTGTGTTTTGGGCTTATAGGATGACATGCAGGACTACAACAGGTAAGAAACCTTATAGTCTTGTTTATGGATCTGAGGCAATGTTACCTCTTGATTTGCAAGTGCCATCACTCCAGATGATCCTATCGAATGTTGTGAGTGAAGTCTAGAACAACGAGTTGAGAATCATTGATCTCGACTAAATAGAGGAGGAGCATGCACAAACACTAGGTTTCATAAAGCATTATCAAAATAAGCAGCACTAAAAACATCATGCAAATCTACATCAACGACCAATATAGAAAGGAGACCTCATTCTCGAGGCTATCTGTGAGCATATGAACAAATTCTCAACAAACTGGGAAGGTCCATACATGGACATAAAAGCCTTTGGGAATGGGGCCTTCAAGCTGGCAAACATGGATGGCAACGAGTTTGAAAATTTGGTGAATCACTCATATCTCAAGCCATACTACATCTAATGCATGAAGCAGATAAGAAAACTTCCACTACGATGTAAAACTGGCAAATATTTACCAACGTCCGCTACGACATAAAATTGGCAAAGGTGAGCAGACGTCCACTACGATGTAAAACTGGCAAAGCTCGTCTTCTACGACGTAAAACTGGCAAAGTAGCCTGCTATGACTATAAACTGGCACAGACAGTCCGCCATGACGTTAAACTAGCACATATGGTCTGCTAGGACCTTAAACTAGCTCATCCAACATTCGCTACGAGGTAAAACTAGCAAAGCTCGTCCGCTACGATGTAAAACTAGCAAAGTAGTCCTCTATGACTATAAACTAGAACAGATAGTCCTCCATGATGTTAAACTAGTACAACGGTCTACTAGCACCTTAAACTAGCATAGCAACCATTCGCTATGATGTTAAACTAGCACATACAGTTTGCTAGGACCTTAAACTAGCATAGCAGTCTATTAGGACCTTAAACTAGTACACCATGGTTTGCTAAAACCTTAAACCAACATACCATGATCTACTTGGACCTTAAACTGGGCTCACGGCACGTCCCTAGCATGCATCTATGCCAGTACATAACAAGCGAGCGTACACAGTACAGACACAGGGTGGGATGTTGTAGTTCCAGAATGAAGTTCACGATGCCAAGAAAACACCCTCTGGAACATATGCAGTGCCACTACTCTTGGCATCTTGCTTTTCCTCTGTAGATGTCGTATGACATCCTACTGACCCTCCGGACCTACTATCACCACGACTCATCGCCCTGGTAGTAGCTTCCCTGGTCAGCGCTTGCTGCTGGAGTTCCAACAGTATTGTGGCCTAGCCACACTATTGTTATCCTCCAGCCCCTACCAGCGCCCAAGCTCAAGAGAAATTTAGTTGTTAGGTAGCCCATCTCACAGCTGAACTAATAATTCTTGCCTTGGGTAGCGATTCCTAAGCATCTACTTTTACAATAACTCCTAGCCTCCTCGGTGCCAGCTCCTCCACACTGATGCTGCCAAGGCCACTGCTAGCCTTCCTAGTTTGGACGTTGCATGCCTCAACAAGAATGTCCAAAGCTCCAGCAGTGTCCAAAGCAAGCAAGACCTTTGCCTTCTTTTTGTATTATGGTTTTTCCTCCTAGTTTACTTTCTGTTGTGTTTGCAGGGTGCATTCTAGAGGGATGTTAGTCAGAGGTGCATTTCACCATGGTAGTAGGACACTACATCGTTCCACGATGTTAGTCTTGAATAGCTTAGCTACTTTGCATTGCACATCCTGTCCTTCCCCTTTACCTACCTTATCTCATTTCTTATACTCGCAATCCACTCTCTCCCCTCTTTTACGAGCTTTTCCCAACACCTATGAAGCCCTCCCGTATGCTCAACCACAAAGTCCATGACGTGCATAACACAGCTCGCCACATGGGAAGCATCTGTAGGCAAGTTAAAAGCCCCATGTGTATGTAACACAACTCATCCTAGGAAAGAAACACCTATTCTATGACAAGGTTGTTTGCAAATGTAAAAGGAAAAACAACAAAAGAAAAGCATAAAAGAGCGAATCTCATAAAAAAAAGACATGCCTAAAACAAATGGCACATAGGCTATTTCACAATCACCCTCTCTAAGCATTCCGATGAGAGGTCGAAGGTCAACAAAAGAAAAGATGACCATGCAAATAACTCCCTCACAAGCATTTCGATGAGGGATTCTGCTAAGTTTCATCTTTATCATTTTCCTGAACCTCCTTCTCCCTTTCTTAGCCATTCCCTTCTCCCCGCATAACCAATGTGTTGGCGACCATTTGGGATGTGACCGCCAACGAGTGTCCTCGAATAGGATTTACATGCTTGCTGGTCTTTGGCAACAGCAAGGCCCAGATGCCACTCAGTAGTTAATGTGAGTATGTGTGTATGCTGTTGTGGCTTGCAGTTGTGAAAAATGAAATGATTGCATTGTGTGTAAACAAAAAATGACTTATCTTAAAGAGATTCAGCCAACTTTGCCAAGTATTGTGAGTTGTTGAGAGTTCCTATTTTGTTCCATTGTCTAGTCTACGCAATCCCTATAATACCTACTTGTAACAAATAAAATTTTGCAAAAACATTTTAACACAACTCCATGAATATACTTCTAATTTTCCCTAGAGAAAGAGATAGTTCCACAAGAAAACTAGAAATAGAGCAAGATTC
>MNCI01017329.1:194717-226342 GCA_015680685.1 Gnetum montanum
AGCAGGTAGCTGCACTACCTCAGTATGCTTCACTCCTTGTCTGCATCATTGGCACACTTGATCCTAGCATCTCTAGTTCCAACAACATGATTACAGCGTGGCAGGCTCGTCAATCAGCTTTGCATGTTCATGCAGTATGGACAAATTAACACTTTGTGGGTTTAGGACACGTGGCATCCAAACCGCATCTTTCGCATGCTCCTGGCCCTATAAATACTCCGACGAGCAAAGCTCAAAGGGTTGGAAAATTTGGCAAATTTGGGCAAAAAATGTTGTTGGAAAATTGGCAATTCAAAGGGCATTTGAATGGGTTGGAAAGTTGGAAAATTTTGCATGGTTGGAAATTTGAGAATTAGAAGGGTTGGAAATTTTGAGCACTGTTAACATTTGCAAGTTGACAAAAAGCAAAAAATTGGCATTCCCATTTGGCATCCTGTTAGCTCTTTTCTATCGCCTTTGTAGAATTCTGCATTGTTGGCTCTTAAGTCCACGTTCAAGCGCACATTTGGCTTTCTTTGAATGTCTTGGTTACCTTTGGGATCTCTGTGCTTCCTAGTGTTGCGTAATCGATTGTATCCATCTTGGCAAAGTAAAGCTGCAATCTTGAAGCAGTGCATTTCTTAACTCTAGTTTGCTTTATTTTCCTACTTATCATTGCATTCTACATCATTTTGACTTCCTTGCATTTAATAATTGTTATTTTTTTGCTATAAGTATTATTTTCTTATATTAACGTTTGCGAAAGGTTTATCGACACCAACTAAGTCCCTTTCTGATCAACCAGATCGTTCAGGGTGCCCCTTTTCCATTTTTAATCTAGCATGGCCCTCACGTGGATCTGGGGTTAAGACTATCTGACCGATAACCTCTTGATGTTTCTATTCACCGACATTTTTGGTTGCTACACCCTACGTCTAGGTGACTATTTTTGGTCGCTACACCCTACGTCCATATAGTTCCTACATTACAATTGCATATAGCTTCTGCATCCATTCCAACATCTACACCTATTCCATCATCAATGGCATGCCCAGTCCCACCCACATGGTGGATCCCATTCACTTCTCCTCCTACTTTTCAACCTTCGCAAATGTCACACTACACTCACCACCAAACATACTAGGTCCCGTAAATGGTACAACCAAGTGTAGGGTTGTGGTTTGTCCCGCCGATCACACGAACTACCAAACCTGTAGCACCACTAGTGGCCACTATTCCAACAACACCACCCATTGGGTGGTGGACACCACAAGCAACACCTTTCATAGGGGCTGCCCCAATGGCACCACCTATGAGCCAAGTTACTACCCCTACCATGCCATCAATGGTAGTTGTTCCTGCAACTCCCCAACCATCTACGTTGCCCCCGGGTTTGGATCAAGCATTTCAACTTATCCAAACCCTGACTGAAGAGATTCAATGCCTTAAAAATTCTAGTTCTGACATGGTACAAGTCATGGATTTCTACCATGACAATCCCATTAACCCGGTAGTCCCCATGCTAACATTACCCCTCGCGATGCCACTTTCCCACTTTATAAAATACAATGGGGAGGGTGATCCCAATGTGCATCTTGTTCCATTTAGATCTAAGTCCCTTCTTCTGCAATAATGGCTACATACCATCATCCACATCTTTGCTATTTCTTTGATGAGCCAAGCTTTGGACTAGTACCATGCACTCCCACACTCTTCTATCTCAACCCTAGAAGAGCTACTAACCCAGTTGGTAACCTGTTTCAAGTATAACTTGAGACCATAAGTTACGCTGGATTAGTTAATAGGCATAAAGAAAAATCCATTGGAATTAGTCCAGAAATTCATACAACAATGGAACACTACCTTGAATGAGATCCGTGAGCCCATCGCAGAGGCCCATCTGCTAGCCATATTTAAGGGTGTAGTGAATGACTTCATTAAGTATAAACTGTATTACCTCGCTCCACGAACTCTTAGTCAAGCTTTTTCCTAGACCAAGAGCATACAATACATGGCTAAGGCAAGAAAATATTTGGTCTATGTTGCATACAAGAACATGTTTATGAAGAAGGACAAAAATAAGGGCAAGGCTATAACTGCCATAGTGGCTGCTATGGCAAACGAAGCTAATCCCAACAACAAGAACAACAAGAAGGCAGCCACTATGCCAAGTAACCCTGCACTCAACCTAGGCAATGCCACTCAACCCTTCATATCGCCACCCGAAGCATCCACTCCACCTATGCCTAATTTCGAGCGTAAAGATCGCTCTAAATACACCCCACTGCCCATCAAGCCTTTAGAACTTCTGAAGTAATTACTGGGGGCAGGGTACATTCAACACAAGCAGATGTCAGAGGAGGCAGCCAAAAGCCATCAATGGTACTATGAGCTCCTTAGGAACCCCTCCTTGGCTTTGCCCAATGAGCTGCCAGTTCCTAAGAATTTTAGGCTGGAACGGTTCTGTGACTACCATCAACTTTGTGGTCACAACATAGATTACTATTTGGCATTAAAGGATGACATCCAAAGAATAATTGATCAAGGGAAGTTGGTTCTAGATGAAAGAAACCCTATGCATCCTGAGAATTAACCTATGCATGTTTACACAGATCCACTTAATGCCAACAATGCTGACTACATCATCAACATTATCAGCATAGACAGTAATCCAAAATTACCTCAGCAACCGTTTATGGTTCACGTGCCTCAACGTAGTGCACCCACACTAGTAGTGGCCAAGAAAACGCCATAGCAACCATTCATCCTAAGGGTCCCTCCTCAGACATCCGCCCTTGCACCTTCTATAAACAATAGCCTGCACTAACATCGCAAACACCATTCATCATCAGGGGCCCAAACCACTCAACTGCCCCCACCTCGCATAAAATAGCATCGTAGTCTTCTCATCCAAGGAAATGAGAAGAGCGTTCGATGTGTGAAGTGGCAACAGAATATACTGTTCTAGGTCCTTCCAAGCCTACCCCTTTGTCCTTTGCATCTACGTCCTTGTCACCAAAAGCTAATGCTGCTACACGCGCGTGGTCATCGCCACCTCACCCAAAAGGATCTGCCCCCAAACCAAAAATTGTTCATCCTCAGGAAATTTGTCTTCTGGGATGAATGGAAGAGGAAAAGGGTAGTAAACAACAGGGGATGGACAAGACCTTTTAAGCACCCTTACTTAGGTCAAGCAGGCTTTGAAACAAAAGAACACAACGTTGAGCTTGTATGACCTGATAATGACTTCCACTGCACACCGTGAGGCTCTAGTTCGCATGTCAATGACAATACCAGTTGATGAGAACATGCCAATAGAAGAAAAAAAATTCACTTGGTTATGCTTCCTTCTACACCTGGAGAACTGTAGCCATCCGAGTTGACATTCTGTGATGATTCCATTAAAGAAGATCCTGAAATGGGTTAGGTGACTACAGCACCCCTATTCATCATAATTTGGGTTAGCCAACATAAGACCCGAAGGGTACATGTTGATGACATGGCTGCTACAAATGTCATCCTATTCCCCATTGTGGATAAACTGGGTTTGGTAGACTAGATCAAACCCATGACAACATCATGTTTGAAGTCATTCAACAAGGCACAAGTTGTGGTGAAAGGCACTATCCACATTGAATTTGTGGTAGGGGACTAGTTTCCCACAAATGCAATGTTTATCATGATAGAATAGATGCCCAGGTTTAACTTGATCTTGGGGAGGTCCTGGTTAGCCCAACTTAGGGCTGTCTCTTCACCCATACATCAAGAAATCCATCTACCCTATGTAGGCAGGGAGGTGGTGATCCATGGTGACGAGGTGGCAACAAAAGCAATAGATAACGTAGACATGGAGTAGGGTTTGGAGGTCATAACCTCTGAGAATGAGGCGCCTGTCTCTGTCGACACTAACTATTTAACAAAAGAATCGGTCTAACACACCGGTTTAGAAAATCAAAATACATGGGCCGAGTTGCCTTTCAAGTGGAATACGACGATGTAGACGAATGCTGCAGTAAATCTTCTCGGCCTTACGCCTCACCAAATCCACGATGGGTCAGAAAGCAGCTGCGTATAGCATAGCAACTCCGCTGCTTCCTACCTGGTTAACATCCGTTGTACATTTATCTCTTGTTTGCTTCGCATCCATTCATCTATGCTAAGTGCAAAACTAATCCTTTTAAACCATTCACATATTCTCCATTTACATCATCCCATAGGTCAAAATGGCCTAAAACTACATCGTAACACGGCCTGAAATGGCCTAAAACTACACACGACCTGAAATGACCTAAAACTACCCATGGCCCAAAATGTCCTAAAACTACATCATCCCACGACTCGAAATGGCCTAAAACTACCCATGGCCCGAAATGGCCTAAAACTACATCGTCCCATGGCCCGAAATGGCCTAAAACTACATGTAACCCAAAATGGCCTAAAACTACCCATGGCCTGAAATGGCCTAAAACTACATCGTCCCACGGCCCGAAATGGCCTAAAACTAAGAAAAAAATTATAAAAACCAATCACATAGGCAATACGCAGGCTAAAACAAAATAAATCTTTTCATAATTCATTTTCTATTCAAAGTTTCAATTAAATAATGTTTATAATATTCTTGCAAAAAATACACAATAAGATCCCTTGCTCTCATGCATCGTCTTCCTCCGCATTATCTTCCTTCGCATCATTGTTCCCACCCGTAGAGGGCCTTGCTTCTTCATCTGGAATATGTATAATAGAAAATGAAGTAGTAAGCTAGAATCACAATGAAAGCTAGAATAAAATACATTGTTCCACCGCACAAGAAAGTGACTAACCCAAGACGACCCCACGTCTATCTCAGGGGGAATGCGATCCAAACCAATCTCGAGGCATTGCTAGACCTCCTCCTCTATAATATCCACCCAGTGCCTATCTCCCAAGTTAGTGTCTACTGCAAATTTCTCCTTTTCAACAGCCATCCACCTCGATGGCCTTGGAGAAAAAGAGGCAGTCACGGTCCCACTTGTGGGAAAACTCACTTCCTATTCAGGGGATTCACTAACCGTCACTTGTTGCATGAACTTGTCATATGCCCCAGAAGTGCCAATGGCATCTAGGAACACTTCTTGAGTATACAACTTAACTAAAGCATCCAAGTATTTTTTACGATAGGTGGCACATTCCAGTTTATACATATGCTTGTGGTTTTTCTGGGACTACTCCCACTCATAAACTCTCGCAGTGTAATCTTTCCAATCCTAGTTCTTTTGGGCCAACAAGTCCATCTGCATTCACTGCTCAATTATTTCACGCATGGCCTCATTGTTGCACCACATGGCTATTCAATATCTTACATAATCAATGACAGTCATGCGCCAACTACTATTTTTGGTATCACGGGCCAAAAGAAACTCATTTCTGGAGTGGAGGTCTCCCATCTCAGTAGTTACATTGGCTGTCTCCTTCTCAAGATTTTGGACCTATTTTCACAGGTCTTCGTTCACACGCCTGCACTTCCACAAGGAGCGTGCTGAGTACAACGCACATTCGCTAGCCTCATTGTATATGCGACAAGGCACCTTGATCACTTCTGGTGGGAATGAAGGCATAGCGTTGACCTTGACTACTTGTTTCAGGTCCCACTTGAGGTGAGAGGCTATTGCCCGTACATAAAAATGCATTATTCACAATAGTGTAGTAAAATTCAACAACCCAAAAGGTCTAGCATAGCTACTTCACTTATCCACTTCTAGATCGATCTGCTTGAGACGGTCGATCATGTCATCAACCACTCCCTACATGAATGCAAACTTATCAGGGGTCATGGTTGCAGGTGGATCAAAGAAGGACCTACGGTGTCAATTGTGGTTTCTACTACATAACAAAAACGTGTCAGGTATAACCGAGAGGACTACAATAAAGCTGACGAGCAATGTAAATGATAATGTAAAGGCTCCTACCTAGCAAATCCTCAGGGGTGATAGTGGGGGGGTCGCCCATCAACATACTGTGGAATATGCGGTCAAACTCACCAGCATCTAGTTGTAGTTCCCCTCCTTCTTGCTAGCTTAACACCATGGAAGCACCATCTGCGTTGATATGCTCCTCCGACGCTAAACTACATTTAGCAAAGGGATCATCGAAAGAGGTCCCTTTCTGGTTGACAAGGGCCTCTTCTTTATTCACTGGGGCCCTTCTCTTTGTGGCGCCAACATCCTTCTCATCCATAGGAGCATCCTCCTCATTATCAGGGGAGTCCTCCTCATCGACAAAAACATCCTCCTCATCAGCAAGGGCATTTTTCTTGTTGGTGGGAGCCCCTTCCTTTACGGTAGGAGCTGATTCTTTCTTGACGGGGCCCTTTTCTCTGTGGCCAGGGCCCCCACACCTTTATTAGCCACCCTTGTTTTGGGGGTCGTCACCTCTTCTCTTTCTTCCTCTTCCTCTTCTTCCTCTAGTAACAAAGCATGTTCACATTAGACAAAAGCATATTAACTTAAGATAAATGCTACATTGTGCTATGCTACCTAGCGTAGCACAACATAGCAAGCATTAACCAAACAAGTGAAAAAGTAAATAAAATAGAAAAAGCATTTACCAATTGGAGGATGTATTCTACAGAGCTTAAACTACAGTTTCTGCCCCTCTTCTTCGTCCGTATGGGGAGGCTCCTCAACCGGATGAGACCTTTTTCACTACAACTTGGTGCCCACCATCTTTGCAATGAGACGTTTCCCCTATGATCCGCTACCTGTAGTAGCAAGGGGCACCTCTCCTACACTGTCCTGGCTGCAAAAGTTATGCACCACCCAATCCCTAGTCATCATTGAAAATGACTCCCCAATAGCTTCTAGGGGATCCTAGGCTTAGGTGGTGTGGAAGACTTGGCAAATCCATGGTTTGAAAATCTAGTTATGATTTTGCATCACCCAGACTCCATTCTCACGAACTACCAAGTATTTTGCGAATCACCACAAGCAAGCTACAAAGAAGGTATGATGCACATTGAAATGGGATTCAGGCTTCTTATGAAGCTTAACCATTTTAGCTTGTAGACCTTTGTAGAGATGCTTGGCCCATTTGTAATAGGCCCCCTTTTTCATGACCTCCCTCATTACCCAAGCTTGCTCAATCCCAATGATCTTGCCTTGGGAGAGTAGCTTGGGGAAAGCACAGGCACGGAAGATGGGGTAAACCATTTTGGCCACTTTCAGCGTAGCCACTTCAATAGGGATAATCTTTCATCCTTTTGCTTCCCCTAGCCACTCCTCAATATCCCCTTGATAGTTAGCCTCCTTTTTGGTCTTTGCTTCCATAAGAAGACCATCAGTAGGAACATCGAAGAGATCTGCGAATAGTTGGTCATTGATCTCAAGGACCACTAGCACACTGTGCACACGTGTGCAGAAGCAGTTTTATTTTTCAAAAAAGGAGTAGGCTAGGGAAAGCATCTCAACAGTAGGGATGCTTGGGTTCATGACCAGGAACAATTCCATGAGCCCAGCATCCCGAAGGTTATTGGTGAGCGATTCTGGGGCCCCGTTGCAGAGCTAGTGTTGGGTCTCATCCACCTCCCTGTACTTGAAGTAAATGTTAGCCTCGTTATGCCCAGAGGTGATTATTGTCACCTCTTGGAATTTCTTTTCCACTGCAGTAGTTTACAAAGGGAAAAAATAAAAACTTAAAAACAATAGAAAAATAGAAACAATTCATGGTTTAGTGTACCAAGCTTAAACAACAACGGGAACGGTGGGAGATCCACCGACACATCTTCAATGGTGATCAGCCTAAAGGGTTCCAATCCCCATCCAACCAACCAAACTTGCACCTATCATAGAACTGGGAGTATCAGGCTGGATGGGTTTTATACTCACCCTTGCATTGGCCTATCATGCCTATGCGCATATTCTCAGTAGAGGAAAACTCCCGTAGTGCCATCTGTGCTAAGGCCAATGCATCAGTATCACCGTGAAGTCCACTCTTGTTGATGAAAAACATGGTAACAAAAATACACTGTTAACATTCTGGCCTAGCGTAGCATGCATTGCATAATGTAGCAGAATATGTTTACAGAACTCACCTATCGGCACAATAAATAGTTCCTGGTGGGTTCTGAAAATAAGTTTCCATGTTGCGAGTAATGAACAATGTGTTGTACAGGTGGTAGCAATTATATTTGGGCATTTACCATATCCAAGCTAGATGCCTCAATATTTTTGGGCCCTGACTGGATCCCTCTGCCTGCCCACTCCTGATTTCTCCATCAGTCAGAAATTTTAGAATACCTCGGTTTGCCCCAGGCAATAGGGTTTTTGTAATTACAGCTGCTACCTCCTCCGATAAGTGTGACTAAATGATCATACTAAATTGCTATAGGAGGAATTGTAGGAAGTCCTATGCACCTTCCTGGAACCAAACCACCTGCCGCCCTACACGTGCATCGGGTAGAGGAACGTTGACCACTAATTCACTTAGGCAAAACAGAACCCCTACAATTTCTAGGATAATCAAAATGGGCATTAGCATCACCTTGCACAACACAATGGCAAATGTTAACATCATGTTCGAGTGGAGTTAGCTTCTAACATAGCAGGATAAACTATTTGCAAATAACATAGCATAACTTTTCCATGCATGTAGCATAGCAGAACAACACATCAGCTTAGCATAGCAACAAAAAAAAATTAAATGCAAATTTTTAAACAAGAAATAATTTAATACGCTTTAGCCATTTCAACAAATCTTCTACCTGAAAAAATGATTTGCACTACACTGTGATAGACACATGTTACGCTGTCAAATCATGTGCATGGCCAAACCCTCCTGAGGATCATATGATATGCTATTCACATGCTAGGTTTCTAGAATCACCTAAACCTCTACGGTAAGGCAACCATAGCAATGGCTGTCTAGACAACACTGCATGCAATCTTAGCATAGCATTTGTACACCGTCGTTGCTGAATCAGCAACAATAGCAGTGTAACAGCCAAAATGGCAATAAAAACAATGACAGAAAACGTAGATTTCAAAACAAAAAAGAAGAAGGTAGAAACAGCAACAACAGCATGAAAAAAAGGGTAGCGTAGCAACTTACTGGGCCCACAAAGTTTCCTCTCCCACTACGACATGCGCCTGCGACAGATGCCCCAGGTTGTCTTTCACCTCATCTACCTTGGCGAGCATTAGGTATCTGTGTTTTCTCTTGGGTGTCATCATCTTGGTTACAGATTCTTTCTCAGTCACTACACTAAATCACCTTGCTCTTTGTTAGCACAACTGCTCTACGCTCTAGATGTGGGCTCTGCACTCTTATGGCGAAAATGACGAGCTTACCAGGGGTAAACGCTTATTTATAGCCAATGTAGTAAAAAGGAACTTGCCATTTTCTCACCTCGATTAATGTGGGATGTTCCATATAGCGTAGCACTCCCTCCATAGCATACCAACACTATTTGCATCATAACAGGTGGGCTCAATCGAAAGCCTTGATCCACCTTTAAACTAGTTGTTTACCTCCGCAAGAATAGCCTGTTAGTAGTCCACAAAGACCTTAAACTAGCAATGTTGATTCACAGTTTCAACCAAGTTAGCGGTCTGCAAAGACCTTAAACTAATACAACTTACCTTTACAAAAGCAACCCGTTAGCGGTCTGCAAAGACCTTAAACTAATACTTTTGACATAACCCGTTAGCGGTCCACAAAGACCTTAAACTAATACTCTTAAGTTATAAACTCAACTAGGTTAGCAGTCTGCAAAGACCTTAAACTAGAAGTTTTGAACTTTTGCATTCAGGTAGTCTACTACGACCTTAAACTAGCAAATTGCAAAATTTGTATCATAATTTATAGTTATTTTAACTATTTATATCTCATTGCTACTTTACAAATGTTTACTAGGCACTGTTGCTACAAATAGGTATCACTTGACTTGCCATTTATCTCATTGTGGCAGGTTAAGCAAGAATGGCAATGCATCGTGATCTTTATTCACCTCTAGCCTTGACAGGTCCACACGGAGAGTTCGCAAGACAACTGAACCCAGAGTCAATAGACTAGGAATTATCTACAAATAGCACTGTAGCATCCTTAGAAACACCCCCAAACTAGCTCGAACATCTGGTTCAAGCCTTAGATTTAGAGGTCGAGGATGTAACTGAGGACCCTCTCATTAAAACTCCTGTGACTACATCCAGGGGGGAAATAAAAACGTTAAAACTTAGCTCCCTCTTAGATTCGCAAGCATATAAAGATGTATCCAAGATACTACAAGATAACATCGAAGTATTCGCGTGGTCTTATAACGACATGCCGGGCTTAGATCCAAGGCTTATACAACACAACATTGTCTTAGACCCGTGTATGAAAGTAGTTAAGCAAAAGGCTCGCAAGGTTAAACCAGAGATTGCACTAGCCATACGTGATGAAATCACTAAGCTGTATCAAGCTAGTTTCATCTAGGTAGTTCATTACTCAGAGTGGATGTCAAACATCATTGTGGTTTCAAAGAAAATGCGAGGAATATGAATCTGTATAGACTTCCAGGATCTGAACAAAGAAATGATCAAATATGACTTCCCACTGTCGAGTATTGATCAACTCATCGACACTATGGCCAGTCACGCTCTATTATCCTTCATGGATGATTTCTCTAGCTACAATAAAATTTTTATCAACCCAGAGCATCAGTTAGCAACCACTTTCATGACCCCATGGGGTACCTTCTGTTACACCATGATGCCCTTTGGACTCAAAAACACCAAAGCAACCTACCAAAGAGCCATGACGTACATTTTTAGTGACTACATCCTAGACACACTAAAAAACTACATGGATGACATAGCGGTCAAATCTAAAGAGGCTGTTGATCATCCCAATGATCTAGGTGTAGTCCTCAAACGCTGCCAAATGCATGACTTACACCTCAATCCAAAAAAGTGTGTCTTCGGGGTAAGAACTGGATGCATGTTAGGGTTTGTACTATCGGAGGCTGGAATACAAGTGGACCCTGACAAAGTTAAGGCCATTGTTAATCTAGCACCCCCTACAAACCTTAAAGAATTGCACAGGCTATAAGGTAGGGTACAGTTCATTAGAAGGTTTATAGCAAAGTTGACTGACAAGTTACACCCCATGCAACACTTACTAAAGAAAGGGGTTAACTTCAAATGACCAACACAATGCCAATAAGCCTTTGATGATCTAAAGAAAGAGCTTTTACACCTCCCAACTATTTACCCACAGCAGAGGGATAAGCCTTTCTGCATCTACCTTGCCACCTTAGACACATCTATCATGGCATTATTATGTTAGAGACGAGATGATGGCTTTGAGATTCCAATGTATTACTTGAGTCATGTGTTGATAGCATATGAGGTGAAATACAATGAGGTGGAAAGAAATTACCTCACCCTAGTGTTTGCATTAAAAAAGTGGAGGCATTATCTGTTTCATAGCAAAGTTAACATCATTTTCAAAAGTAATGTACTCCAAGCTATCATGAACAACCTATATGAGAGCAACAAGATAGCCTAGTGGAAAGTCATAATTGCAAAATTCGATTTGCATTATGTGAGACAATCGTCAATGAAAGGTCAAGCTATAGCTATGCAACTCATAACCTCACCTATCGATGATCAGGCAAGCATAGAACTCGAATTCCCTGACGAGCACATTAGCACTATCAACATCATCCCATTGCATTTAGAGGCTACATTACATTTCAACGGTGCCTCGACTACATGAGGTGGTAGTGCAACGACCGTCCTTATGTTCCCCTCTGGGGATATTCAACCATTTTCTTATTGTTTAGCATTCCTTTATACAAACAACGTGGCAGAGTATGAAGGACTCCTCAGAGGCCTCTTAGTAGCCCAAGTATTAAAAATTCAACACCTGGTGATTTGCAGCGATTCACAACTCATTGTGAATCAAATCACTAAGGTATATGCCTACAAAGCTACTCATCTGCAGCCCTATTGCAATCTAGCCAAAAGTTTGCTTAAATAGTTTGCAACAACGAACGTTCAACATGTGTCATGCAATGAAAACATTGTAGTAGATGCCCTGGCCATCCTAGCATTAAATGTGCCACCACACTTGTTCGCAAGTTTACCTGCTTCAATAACCGAGTGTACAGAGCCTATCACTCAAGTGGTACATGTAGCCTCTATAAGTGTTGTGAATACCCATGAGTGGTACGCCAACATTAAAGCCTATTTACAACATGGCGAACCCCCATCTGGATTGACATCTACCCAAAGGGATGCGATCTGCAAGCATGCTCGACAATATGTACTTATGGGAGACAACGCCTTGTGCAAATGCTCCTTTGATGGGATATTGCTAACATGTGTAAACGAGGAACAAGCGTAGAAGGTTATTAATGAGGTACACGAGTGACTATGTGATGGACACATAGCACCTAGGGCCATGGCAACAAAAATCAGATGCCCAGGGTACTACTGGCCTCACATGGAGTGCAATTGCCTGGCCAAATTCAAGACTTGTGATACATGCCAATGATATGCAAATCTCATACACGTTTAACCTATAGAATTGTAGCTGATGTAGATCACGTGGCCATTCCAATGATGGGGACTAAACATTATAGGACCTATCACACCTAAGTCTTCCACATGGCATAGCTTCATCATCACCACCATTGAGTACTTTACAAAGTGGGTGGAAGCTATTTTCCTTATAAAGAATACATCTCAACAGGTTTGCCACTTTATATTAGATAACATCGTGACAAGGTTTGGGCTTCCCATGACTATTGTGACCGAAAACGGGCCATAATTTAGTAGTGCAGAACCCAAAACCTTTTGTAGCAACCTTAGCATTAGGCAATTGTTCTCCTTACCATACTACCCATAGGCAAATGGACAGGTAGAGGCTACGAACAAAGCCATCATCAACTTGCTCAAGAAAATGCTTAGCAACAGCAAGAGGCGATGGCATGAGCAAATCCTCTATGTGCTGTGGGCTTACAGAACGACATGCAGAATGGCGACAGGTAAGACACCTTATAGTCTTTTTTACGGATCTGAAGCGGTGTTTCCTCTTGAGCTGTAGGTACCATAAATTTGAATGATCCTGTCAAACATCATGAATGAAGCCCAGAATAGCAAGTCAAGGATCATCGACCTCGACTCTATAGAGGAGGAGCGTGCGCAAACACTTGGCCGCATAGAGTGATATTAAGACAAGAAACGATAGAAGCATTGTGCAAACCCACATCAACAGATAATAAAAAGAGGGGACCTCATTCTCAAGGCTTTCCATGAACATGTGAACAAGTTCTTAACAAACTAAGAAGGTCCATTCGTGGTCACAAAAGCCTACAAGAATGAGGCCTTCAAGCTAGCAGACATGGATGGCAAAGAGTTCGCAAATCCTGTAAATCATTCATATCTCAATCCATACTACATCTGATGCATGAGTAAGATAAGCAAAATTTCCACTATGACATAAAATTGGCAAAGAAAAATGTCCACTACGATGTAAAACTGACAAAGTAAAACATCCGCTACGATGAAAACCTGGCAAAGTAAAACGTTCGCTACGACGAAAACCTGGCAAAGTAAAATGTCCGCTACAACGTAAAACTGGCAAAGCATGTCTGCTACGACATAAAATTGGCAAAGCTGATCTGCTATGACGTAAAATTGGCAAAGGCATTCCGCTATGACTATAAACTAGCACAAACCATCCACCATGATGAAAAATTGGCAAAGCTCATCCACTATGACTTAAAACTAGCATAGATAGTTTGCTACGACTTTAAACTAGCCCATCCACCATCCGCTACAATGACAAACTAGCACATTGGTCTACTAGGACCTTGAACTAGCACAGCAACCATCCGCTATGATGATAAACTAGCACAATGATCTGCTAGGACCTTAAACTAGCACATCGATCTACTGGGACCTTAAACTAGCACAGCGACTGTCTGCTAGGACCTTAAATCATCACAACAGATGGTCTACTAGGACCTTAAACTAGGTTCATGGCATGTCCTTAGCATGCATCCATGACTCTACAAACAAGTGAGCATGCACAGTGCCGACACGGGGTGGGATGTTGCAATTCCAGAATGTAGGTCACGACGCCAAGAAAACACTCTTTGGAATATATGCAACACCATTGCCCCTAGCATCTTGCTAATCCTCTGAAGATGTCATATGACATCTTGCTAACCTTTCAAAGCTACCGCTAACATGGCTCGTTGTCCTAGTGGTAGCTGCTGTGGTCAGTGCCTACTGCTGGAGTCCCAACACTATTGTGGCCCAGCCACAAAGTTGCTACCCTCCAGCCCCCACTATCGCCCGAGCCTAAAAGACGTTCAACTATTGGGCATCTCACCTTACAGATAAAGTGCATAATGTTTGCCTTGGGTTGGGACTCCTGAGCACTCACATCAACATAACTCCTAGCCCTCTCAATGTCGACCCCTTCAGCCTGCCACTACCAGAGCCACTGTTGACCTTCCTACTTTGGATGTCGCATGCTCAGCAACAATGTTTGCCACTTCGGTGATGTCTAAAGCAAGAAAGACCTTTGCCTTCATTTTTCTTGATGGTTGTTTCTTCTGGTTTGCTCTCTGTTGTGTTTATAGGGTACATGCCAGAGCGGCGTTGGTCAAAGGTGCGTTTCACCAGGATGGCAGGTCACTACATTGTTCCAAGATGGTAATCCTAACTAGCTTGGCTACTTGGGAGTGTACATCTTGTCCTCCCCCTTAACCTCCTTTACCTTATTTCTTGCACCCGCATTTCTCCTTCTCACACCTCTTTTACAAAATTTCCCGATGCCTGTAAAACCCCTCCATATGCTCAACCGCAAAGTCCATGACACACGTAACACAACTCACCACATGGGAAGCATTTATAGATAGTTCAAAGCCCCACGTGGATGTAACGCAACTCATCTCATGGAGGAAACACTTGTTCTAAAATAAGGTTGTTTGTAGATAAAAATGGAAAAATAGCAAAAGAAAAGCATAAAAGAGCAAAAGCTCACCCAAAAATAATGCGTGCCCAAAACAAATGGCACATCAGCTATTTCGCAATGACCATCTCTAAGCATTCCGACAAGAGGTCAAATGCTTGAAAAAGAAAGATGCCCATGCATATTAATTCCCTCATAAGCACTCCGATGAGAGACCACACTATGCCCCATATTTCCCTTCCTAAAACTATCCCTGCAAATCCACCCTTTTCCTTTTCCCTACATGACTATCTTGGTACTCTCAAACTTAGCTAAGTGACATCTGGATGACTACTAAAGAGTGGTGTTAGCATCTTATCTTTTGTGGTGTTTTGTATTCTTTGTCAGCATCTCTCGGGCCCATCCTCCAAACATCAACAAAGAGGGGCCAATGAATACTATAAAATTACAAGGCACTCTTACTTCACTAGGGTCTTGGAACTGAGGCAAACATTTCCACAAGTGTAGCCTCATGAAAGTTTGGAAATAAGCATAGGCAATGAGGTTAGACTGTGTAGTTCAGCAAGTTTTCTACCTCTAGAGCTGATAGGCCTAATGGACTCTCCGACCTACCCACCTAGGCAATTCACTCGTCTGATAATCTACTCCAAAACCATGCTAGGAGTTGTCGATGGTGTCTAGGATGGACAAAAAATGTTCAGCAAGTTTTCTAGTCAAGAAGTCTGCTACGCTACACTATGCTGCACAGCATAGCTGGCCTTTGAAAAATCAAACAAGTGTTCAAATATAAACTTGGCAAGATGTTCGTGCAAAGAAAAGTCAAAATTTAGCCAACACAAGGTGTTATGTTATGCTACGCTATATAGTGTAACAAGGGTAAAGGAAGCAAAGTTTTCTGATGAAACCCCGCAGTTTTGACAGAAATGCAAGTTACATTAGCTGCTATGCTATGCTACACTACGTAGCATAGCATAGCGTAACAAAGATGCACATCAATAAAAATGCTCCAAAGGTTAGCCCAGCGTGCACCAAGACCTTCAGTAAAAGCTAGTGACTCCAACGCAAGTTTTCTATTTAAATCGATGGCTATGTTGTGCTACGCTACATAGTGTAGCACAGCGTAGCAGACAATGATGCTACTTCAAAGTGCTTTATTTCTTGCTTGCATTGTTGGCACACTAGACTCCAGCGTCTCTAGTTTCAACAACATGGTTGTAGCATAGCAAGTTCACAACTAGTTTTGCACATCTACGCAGTATGGGCACATCAGCATCTCGTGGGTCCAGGACATGTGGCACCTAAACCATATCTCTTGCCTATTCCTGGCCCTATAAATAGCCCGGCAAACAATGCTCAAAGGGTTGGCATTTTTGGCATTAGCACATTCAGGTTAGCATTTTCGCGGTTGGCTTTTTGCATTGATTGTCTTATGTTGGCTTCTAAGTTCACATTCAAGAGCATAGTTGGCACATTCTGAGCATTCTAATTACCCTTGAATTCTCTGTGTACCTCTGGACTTGTATAACTTGTTGCACATCTCTCAAACAAGGCAAAGAATTGAACCCTCGACTCTGACGTGGTGCATTTTTTTACTTGAGTTCATTCTAATTATTTCTTTATAGTTATTGTTGTTTGGCATTATTTTCTTTATTCCTACATTTATTAATTTTCAGTTTTACCTCACATATTTAGCAATCGAAACAATGCTCACATAAGGTTAAGTTACACCGATTAAGTCCTTGTCTGATCGACCAGACCATTCAAGCCACTCCACTTCCATTTTATCTAGCATGGCCCTTGCATGGATTTGGGGTTAGACTGTTCTCCTGGTGACCTCTTGGTGTTTCTAGCCATCGACGTTTTCAGTCGCTACATATGGCACTATCGATAACTCTATAAAGGTTGGCCTCCTCCCTTATTTCTAGTTGATGGTTTTTGTAATCTGTTGCAAATGACTCATTGATGACATATAATCTTGCGATGGCAATGATGGGACTTACTATTACTATTGTTCTTGTTGCTCCTATTGTTGCTTTTGTTCTTTTTTTTCTTCATCCTAATCCTTCTTGGGTGAAGTTGGTTTGAGCAATTTAGCATATGAAACATTTTGGGCTCTCCTAGGAATGTCATTGGTGTATCCTAGGATTCTGGCTTGCTTGCACATCTTCCTAATAAGATAATGAAAGTGTTGGCTTCCCTGCCTTCCTTTCTTCAAATCGCCTTTCAATCTCCATAAAGTAGAGTTATGTGATATTGGCATTATATTTTCCTATTAGGATTGCACTTTCCCTAACTACATAGGTAGACAACCTATTTAGTCCTTTGGTTGGGAACAAGTGGTAAGTGCCAATTTTGAAATAGATTCGCTCCTCTAGAGTTAGCTCACTGTATCCCTTATCTTCCTTACCATAGTTTCATTTTATCCATAATTTCCTAATTTCATAATCTAATCTTGTGGATAGACATGCTATTTTTTGCTCCTTCATTTGGTATATTTAGAACTTCTACTATCGTGTTGACTAAGTATGAAACAAAGACTCCTCCAATGTTGACTTTGGTGCCCTCTTTCTTATTTTGCTACAACTAATAGGTTTTCCCAAGGTACCATTTTCTACTATCAGATAGGATAGGCCATAGTGGTGTGTCTTATTACTTCTAGAGTAAATTCCATGAATGGATCAAAGTTCATATCCATAATGACTATGGTCAGAATTGAGCTCTCTTGAATAGCTTAGAAGTAGTCTTGTGACAATGTGAGGTGTCATCCTTGCATATATGGTTCCTCTCCCTTTCCTTGGACTGATTGTCTCATAGTAGGAGTTTCTTGATGGATATTGAATGATTGGGCTTCCTGCTTCTTGTGTTCTAGTTCTTGTCCTCTGATTGAACCTCTACCTTATCCTCTTGGTCATTTAAATGTGCCTTGTAAGGATCATCCTTATGCTCCTCTCTTTGGGACCATTTGCAATCATTAAGAATTTAGAATTATTAACATATTCTCATATATTATCAACAATTCCATACCTTACTCATACCCTTAGTTACATCTAGTTCTTAGTTTATTATGATTGTAGAGTTAGAAACATTTCAAAAAGTTTTCCCATGAGTGTTGATTTTCTTATACCCTTCACAATTGTCTATTTTGTTCATATTCATGGACAATTGTCCATTTTGTTCATATTCATGGCTTGTAATGATGGTTATAGTTCCTTAAGAGCATTATTTAAGTGTTCTGGTGTTCATATGATTGATTTTGCATTAAAAATTCAAGTTTCCTTTCATCCTTACCCTTAGAATACCTTCCAAGTATTAGGATTTTTTCAAAAAATGGCTAATATTTTCCTCACTAGCACCTCCCGTCCCCCCATATCTAAGATGAGCACTCTAGGATCAAATAGGTTCAAAAATCACAAAAATCAAAGTGGTAATGTGTGAGATATGGCTTGGGAAAGCTAAGAGGCCAGAGCTCAAATCAAAGAAGAAAAATGTAAAAATCTCTTTAGGATCAAATGGAAGAATGAGGAAAATTTCACTAAGTGTTTACCTATTTATACTTTTCATAAGACCCAATACCAAGGATCTGACATTGGGGATCTAGTATTGGGGCAGCTCCAATATTGGAGATCCAATATCAAGGGCTAGACATTTGCATTTTTTGTAAAGTTTTCAAGATGGAAAATGATTCTCTTTGAATTTATGGAAGGTTTAGAGTAGATTTAGAGAATCTTGGATGATAGATTATGTGTATTTCATTAAATATTTGACGTGGATAGTGTGTAAAGAAGGACTCTTAAGCTATAAAAGTCTAGAAGATGGATAAGAAGGGTAATGAATCTATGTTGTCAAAATGGATAGTGTAAATGATATGGGAAGTTTTTATTGATGTGGGAAGGCTTAAGATGATGTGAAATCACTTAACAAGTATAAGATACAATAGTTATACAAGTGGATCCTTCCCAAAGCAAGCTCTAGCCCTTAATGCCCTTGTACAACCACACCTAAAAGTGTCCTTAGGCACTTAAGGAGTTGAATGTAATGCATACCTATTTAGCAAAACACACATGTTAGTACCACCAAATTGAGAAAATTACACTACATTATATAAAGTCATAAGTTATAACTATTATTATAGTGAGATGAGATGGATTTAGAAGGAATTACAAAAATTGGGATGTAAGGTATCTTACCATAGGCATAATAAATTCTGTGTTTTATTAGTGGTCAAAGTAATTACTAGCCTTTCTATCCAAGATTCAAACCAAGTCCTGACCACATTCTAGTGACATCACATTGTTTCAATTCTTAGAGTTACAATTGGAAGACCACCATGGTTGCAAGGAACATTGTCACTTGGCATATTGTCCAAGGGAGAAGTTTATTCACAATAGGTTGTTTTATTTTTTAGATTTTCGAGAAGCCACCTACCTTCAAGTATGGGTAACATGTCTTTCCAGTGGGACCCCTAGAAATTTATTCTGTACGCTTTTATATTTTTTTCCTATGTCATCCTTTCAAGGCAACACTTATTTTACTCTTACTCCCATTTTTCATTAGATCTACAAGGATATAATACAACCTTAGAAACATTATAGAACTCACCAAAGTAATTTAAAAGAATCCACAAATCCCCTTTATGTCACACCCTTTTCATTCCCACTTGGTTCTTCACTTTTTGGTCCAAGCATAATGATCACAAGTTTATTCTTAGTTTTATGATGGAAAAGAATATTATTATGTCCATGGTAAAAGCCTCTTATTAATGGAATGGATAGTGTTGGATCACTATTCAAATAATCAATCTCTTATGACTTAATAACATAGATAAATCTTCACCTTTTTGGTCAACATCTTACCTTTATTTGTAATATGTCCCTTATGTGTCTGGTCAATATATGAACTACTTCCTTGATATTGATCATACTTCAAGTAGCCAATAGTGCTTCTTCATGGCGATTAGGTTAGTAGCCTCTATTGTAATGGTGACCCCTTCTATGTTCATAATGCTCCCTTCCATCATGTCTAATCCTTTCTCTTCTTCTGTCATAATCATCCTCTTCACTATCAGAATGTCTTCTTCGATACTCACGTCTCTCACCATCCCTTTTTCTTTCCCTATCAAGATCTTTGTATCAACATTCCTTCTTATTATACTCTGTAGATGAGTGTGAGAAGGTCAAGGAAGTAATTAGAGAATGTTGCTAGCTGGTTCTCCTTTGGTGACTCCTTGATTCATTCTCCTTTGGCTCATTAGAAGCTCTAGGTCTTAAGCTCTACCAATATCTTAAGCTTTTTTGCATCCCTTCCAAGGTCCTCTACAAGACTTGATCTTAGTTTGGTGTTAACAAGATCTTCAATATGTATGATTGGTGTGTGAGAGTGAGATCTCTAAAATTTATAGAACTTGTTAGCTTGGAGTGAACTTTCCTTCATTTCTTCTAGGACAATTGCCTGAGAGATGCTCTTGCCCTTCTTTTACTCATTTTGAGCTTCCATAAGGACATCCTTTATGCCTAGGTTTCTGTTGGCTAATATAACTTAGTCATGTTCTTTGTAACTCTGTATCTATCTTATTCATGACTTAGATTGGCCTTCTTAAGGGCTTCTTAGAGCATGAGTGGTATGGAATGCTTAGGTGCTAAGACTATGTTTTCCTATGATGAGCAGTGGGATAGTCCAACACCCAACCATACAAGATACAAGTGTTCACACATAACTGACTTGTAATCCATGGATGAGGCAATGTGAATATGCTAGTAATTTTTTTAAGTTCGGGATCATTATCTTCTCGCATGGAGCTAGTATAATCTGTGCATATGGTTTAGCTCTTAGTGAGGCATATGATATATTAATGTTGGTAGGCCATAAATCCTAGCTATGATGGTAAAGTGTGAAGATGATTCTGACTCTAAGGAAAATGGTAAAACAATCTACTCTAGCCTAGAGTGATGTGCATTCATTCCTAGCTTGCCATACACATCTTGGGCTCATGTAACTACTACTGGAATTACCAAGTGAGTTCACTACTGAGCAAATTAAGTAAAAGCACTATTGGGTTACCAAATTATTACACTTAATGCTCGAAACCAGTCATACTCATTCCACTTTACTATGAACAAGGAAAGTAAAGTACTTAGAAATGTAAGAAATTAAACTAGGAAAATAGTAAGAATTATGATAAGTAAAAAAATAAAGCTATGTGGATGTTACAATGATGGAAAGCAATCTTGGGCTTTATTTCCATCATGAACTATATCCAAGTACAGTTCACTCAAATAAATACTTTAGACAACTGCTCAACATTACACTATGGACATTCACTCTATCACTAAACTACGAAAACAAACTACAAGAGTCTACCTAAGGATGGAATGAAAAGCTATTTTATTGTGCACCTAAGTGTCTTATTTATAGGCAAGCATGTGTGTAGTGATATTATATATCTAACATCAAAGCTTATGCCTTGATATCGAGGATTTGATATTGCAGCTTCAATATTAAGTGCCCGATATTGTAGCAAGTGAAAACCATGATTTATCATCCTACATGTCCTTCCATTTGAGTTGTTCATTTAGATGAAGGATGAATGTGAAGTTTGAATAATGTGGACCATAATGAGCATATGAAACCCTTATTTGTGTTAGTACACTCTAGTCCTCATCATCATGCTTCCTGTCATGACTCTTCTTTGATTCTTCAGCAAGTGACATCTTGTCCTTTTGTGTTGAAGCCATGTTGTGATTTTGATGCTTGGTTAAGTGTGTGTTTATTTAAATTATTTTAAAGAATTATGAATATTAAATTTTAATTCTAGATACAATGAACTTTGTGAAATCAACTACTCAGCACACATTGACTATCCTCATCAACAATGCCAATGATGAATGGTGGAGCAATCCAACATCCAACCATAGATGTTATGAGTGTTCACGCATAACCCGATCATGATCTGTGAATAGAAAATATTGATATGCTAGTAATTGAGTTAAGCTCGCAATCACTATCTTCCCACTTCAAGCTAGTAAATTCTACGTGTTTGGTTTAGCTTGTAGTGAGGCATATGATAATTAATGTTGATTGGCCACTAATACTCCTAAGTGTAGAAATGATAATGTTGGAAGTGGTTACCAAGTCTAAGTAATAACAAGTAAGTAGATCTATTCTAGCCTATGGTGATGGATAACTAGTTTTGATTTTTTTGAACATGTCTTGGGCTCATGTAATCATCACTGGGGTTACCAAGTATTACACTACTATTTGAACCAAGCAATCATACAACTAGGATTACTAAACTATCATACTTAATGCTTGAAATCAATCATATCCATTCCAGTTACTATCAATAGCTAAAGATAACATGCATTGGAAAAGTAAAGTACTATGATAGTAAAATAGTGAACTTTAAGCTTGGCAAGCAGTAAACATTATGTTAAGTAAATAGTAAACTAGGAGAATGCCACAATGGTGGGAAATAGCTTCAATCTTTATTTCCATTCACAACTTTTGCCCAAGTACAAACTGATCAAACAAAAATTTCATTCAACTATGACACACCACACTATAGCTATTCACACTTCTAATTTCTAAGTCTAAATTCAAAAAATAGAACTGCAAGAGTTTGGTTACTATGGGACTAAAACGTTAGCGGATTGGGTATTTAAGTATCATATTTATAGGATTACACATATCTTGAGACATCATATCAACAATGACATAGCATGTGCTACGACATCATTGATACGATATCATTGTTATGATATCATAATGCATCAAAATTTGGATTTATCATTGTTGAAACCTTGTTCTTCATCCATGAGTCAGGAATATTTGATGTTAAGACCTAATTTTTTAAAGAAGGAAAAGTTCCTCTTAGCCAAATAATATATACATATATATATATCTAAGCTAGTGGTCACTAGCTACGTTTGGTAAATGACATATTAAATAATAAGTTTTTATTATTATAGAGAATAATCTTCTTCATAAATAATATAAAATACTTGGAACATGAAATTGATCAATGAAAATACAACCATTTATGATAATGTTAACTTGTTTAAAGAGCATAGGTTCAATGATTATTCATTAGTCAATGAAAAAAAAACATCCAAACTGAAGATAATAAAATCACATTCTAGTAGATCTAATGCGTTGCTCTTCAAAAGTATTCTTTAAAGGATTGGAGCCTTAGAAATCTTGTAATATCTTTTCCTTGAAATTAGAGGAAATGTCTTTAGATAATGAAACTATTTGACTCTCAAAAGTGTGACAAATGTGAGGCCTTTCATTTCTTTATTGCCTATATCAATAGTTGCCCTTTCAAGGGTCATTCCCTATGATTTTTGTATAGTCAAAGCCCATGTCAATCTCAAAGGTAACTAGCAAGATCCTCCATGAATAATCGGAGGAATAGGCACTTATTTTTGGATGATGTTGATCCTAAGGAATTCCAATGTATGAGTCAAACTCAACATTAACATACAATGGTGGCTCTGATGGTTTATATTAAGGACTATATATTCTACTTTTAACAACCCCCAAAGCAGTATTAACCAATCCTACTTCTAGCCATAAATTAATAGTTAGCATAACCCTTGCACCTTCACAAATAAGAATCATTTGATATAATTTTCTTTCACCATCATTCCAAATTTTGATGCCATTATCATTTCTATCTACCAAACATCATGTAATTGGTTGTTATTTTAGTAACATTTTTTCATTATGCATATACACCTTATACTTTGTATCAGATAAATGCATGGAATCTTCAAATCCATCTTTACCATCCAATTTCAATGGAAGATCAATCCTAGAGGATAGAAAATCATAATCATCATCAAGTATTTTTCCTTCTCAAACATTCATCAAAACCTCTTTAAACCTTTGTTGTTGTGAATCATTTTCCCTTTGTCTATATTCTACATCCAATGTTACAAATGTAGTAAATGCCAATCATAGATTTTTTATATGGATTAGATTGGATAAATATGGTATAACATCCTTCACAAGAGGAAGTTTCACAAGATCTCCAATCAATATAATAGGTCTTCCTCCAAAATAATAATCTTGGTGGCTCAAAAATCTCTTTCAATCTTCTATCGATATTGTAGAATAACTTTCCTCCTATAAAACTCATTTCATCAATTATGATGTATTTTATGTATTCATATTTATTCTGCAATGATCCCAATGTAGATGCAACAAGAGGTTTGTACTCTCCAATTTCAAGTTCCAATGTAGAATGTACCATTGTTACATTAATATTGTATGTTGTAGCCCTAGTAGGAGCAAGAACCGATAAATAGATCTTACCTAAAAAGAAACTATGTGAGAAATCTTTATGAATCACATTAATCAGGTATGATTTTATTTTTTATGCAATTCCTTGAATTATCATCAGTAATGGATCAACATTATCATCTTTAAACTAGTAATGCAAGTAGGCATTGATAATTTCATAACATTTTCTTTGTTGAACACGATTGGAAGATACATCCACTTCATCACAATCATTATCCAAACTCATTAATATTCCATTTAATCTATGACTATGAATGAATAATGTAGCATTCTTTGCAACATATTCTCCAAGGTAGAAACTTGACTAATCATGTTCTCAATCTCTATCTCTAAATCCAAGCATCTCAAGCTCACTTCTTTGAAAATGATCAAAAGATAGTAGATGTTGATTCAGTATTTCAAAGTCATATTCCATGTCATTTTATACTGGAGGAAGTATATCTTCATACTAGTCTAGCTCTACATATGCATGTTGAAAATATTCATCAATATTTTCTTTATACAACTCATAATTATGTCGAACAAATAACCACTTCTATTCAATTTTTTCATCAATTCTACCAAGATCATTTATAACATCTTTAAATGGATAATGCAATAGCAATTGATACTAATAGTAATGTATCCATCTTTCCTCATCCATCCTTGGAGGAACTGTAAATTGAGAATAAGTTCTTACCACAATAGGTATTTCCCATAGGTTCCATGATGGTCTCTAGTATCTTCTAGCATTCAACAAGGATATTCCTTTCAAATAAGTTGGTCTTTTTCATACACACTAATACCTAACATATGCATGTCAACATCTTCATCTTCATTATTTCTACAAAGAACCTTTTTATATACCTCTCTAGAAACATTTAAATTCTCAAATGGTTGACTACACTTAACCAAAGGAAGCTGATATGTTAGATGGAAAACCTCCATGGCTTCAATGTCCATATCAACAATCACATCCATCATAAGTATTTTATATGCATTCATTGCATTATCATATAGATCCATTACATTTGCAATTTAAAGTAACATAACTTGAAATGATTTTGATTTCTTTTTGTACTTAGTTGTATATTTAGTAATGTACTTAACAATGATGTATTTATCAAGAACAAGTTTGATGACCAATCAAGGTACCCCTACACTCAACCATATGAATCATGAAGCGTTCACACTTGATCTGGTCAAATTCTACAAACTCTATGTCTTATGGTACACTAGTCTCCTAGGAAATGAACTTTTACCCTCACAGTCATTCATTGTCTTCTGAATTACTCTTGTGATGTACAAAGGTATGATTAAGTGTAATCAAGACATCTGATTTTTATTATTTTATGTTTTATGTTCTTGATGCTTAACATAGATAAATGAAGTAATTTAATTTAACTAGTTAACTAATCTCTAACTAGTCCTAACATAAGCATCTAGTCCCACTTTCCATACACATCTTGAACCCACGTATTTACTACTAGGATGATCAAGCAAATAAATGATTATGCTCAAAGTGATCATACTTATGTGCTTCATCTATTTAGCTTAATTAATTATCTAACCACTTGAATTATAATTTAGCTTAGTTAATTGCATAATTGATGAAAACAATAAATGCATAAATAACTCATTAATCTATTCCAAATGCTGCAAGGTTTGATCGAAAGGCTTGTCTTTATTGCCATTCACACTAGTGTGTTTAGGTACAACAGTGCTCAAATAAAGATCCATACACTTTCTGACTCTTACTAAGGACATTTAGAGAAATATTCTAACTCTCAAATTGTAAAATTGCAATAGCTCTACTACAACTATGAATTGAATCTCCATAAACATGACTAGTAAGTGCATATTTATAGAATTTATTATGGAGCTACTTCAACAAGGCCCCATAGACATAGCAAACACTATGTGGAAGCAACCTTGTTGATAGGGCAACACCATGTAGATTGGGCCATGTTAACAAGGGTCCATCGACGTGACACAACAATGATTCATCATACCTCCATGACTAAATGAAAACTCATCCTTGAGTCCTTTAAAAAATTGGAAAGGTATGGAATTATTAACTAACTTTTGACATAACAAAGTTAGTGCTTGGGTGTACAAATCAACAACATTACAAAAGATTTATGGTGTTCATGACACAAAATTGAACACTATGACATAACTACCCAACACCAGATAAAACAGTCTCTAATGGCATAAAGACGATTGGGAAGATCAAATAGTCCCATACAATGAAGGCTCCTAAGGTTCTAAAGGACCTTCACCAGCTTTAGGCTTGTGTAGTAGCTAAGGCAACTATGTTTGTCGTCCTGTGGCTACTACCTTCAATGGAAGGCTAAAGAAATTCAGTAATGCCTTCATCTTCTACTCCTTGTTCTAGGGATCATTCATAGTCCACGTGGCATCACCAATTGTGACTAGAATGGGGATATCCCATGACCTGGGCATTACTGGGAACAACTCCTTAACATTGACAAACTAGGCAATAAATCGTTTGCATTTGAAATTGAACATCCTAACTATGATTTGCAACTCTTTATAGTTATTGTAGTCTTCTAGAAAAGTACACAAACCTCCTCCATGAAGAAGTTTCCATTCTCAACTACCAATCTTCTTAGCTTTGTGTTTAATTTGGCTAATTTCTCCTACTATTGATGGATAAATTCAACCAACTATTTTTTATGCCCATCAACATTTCATAGGTGATGGTTCTCTGTAGTCAGTTACACATTCTCATGGTGGTTCAGATCCAAGGCCTTAAAGATTTTGTACTAGTTCACCTCTACCAAGGATTAGTAGAATACCGTTGTCTCCATTGTGCCCTCAAACCCTTTTAGTCTAGTGTGAAGCTATTCAATAGCTTCATCTCTTATCAATCTCAAGTTGAGAAATGCAAGATTAACAATTTGGGCTCTTAATTCAACAACTATAGTAGCTAAGTGTTTATTCAACTCCTTGGCTGTTTTGAGTTGTCCTCCCAAGATAATGTTTTTACCCCTTTCCTCTAGCAACTTTGACTAGGTTGTGATAATACTATCCAGTGCCCAATTCCCACCAGTTAGTCCAATAGTTCTTTATGTTGTGCTACAGTTAATTTTCCACTTATGGTCCTTGTATACGTCTACACATCTTTGAGTGAAGTGACATCTAGTACAAATGTTATAGGTGCATTAAGTGTTTTGAAACTTCTATCAACAATTACATCTTCTACTATCTCTTGTCCTTAGTGTTGCATCACCAGTACTATTGTCTCCTTGCCTTCCTCCAAACACATTGGGAAGGTTGTGGCATTCCCAGAAATATCTGGGAGTGGTTGTTATTCTATGAGAGATAATGTTACCTCTCTAGCACTAAGATTCTACCTCATGGACAACTATATTCATTAGGTAGAGAAAATGAATCCAACTACTTCCATCAAGCTAATTATTCAGGCCACCTCATTTAGGTGACTCATTGTTGGCTAGTACATAGATGGGTCCTCACCACTCATGCTTACTTGTTGTTCTTGCTTGCTCAAGAGCCATTCTTGGTACTTTTGCAACTATTGGGCTATTGCAGAAACATCCAGCATAGTTGTTTGAGTGGAAGGTGGAGATGGTGGCTACTACTCCTCTTCTTGAATGGTTTTTGTAGGCATTTTATCTTTCATCATCTCTACCCAATTAGTGGTTAGAGCACATCTAACAGCATCATTTGTATAGCGAACTATCCCTCCCCTCTAATAGAGTTTTTTGATGAGGCATGCAAAAGGGAGTGCCTTCCTTCGACGTTCATTTTGTTTAAAATGCTTTTCTATCTCCAAATAGATCAATTGTGGAAGGTTGACAAGGAATCTCCTACTTAGAGTAGCACATACATAGGCAAAAAAGGCAATGATCTTGTTATGCCTCACCATGGGGTTTAACTGAAAGGCCACAATCTTGTAGTGGATCTTTTCTACTAATATAAGCATGTTGTACTCCTTGCAGTCTACACCATAGCACCACTACATCCATTCCTTTTTGATGCTGGGGTCTGTTTACATTGGAATCTTAGTGAGATTCATCCCAATTTCTGGCAACCCAAGTGCTTCAGCAATGGCTTGCACTACGTAGGACATTGAGATGTCCTTGATTTTGACTATTGAACTGGCCTACCTATTGTCCCAAAATAATAATGTCTCTCCCATGTACCAGTCCCTGCTAGAAGTGATAATTAGCCACATGGGAGAGGTCTTCAGTTGGTCTTGTACTTATTTAGGTGCTTACTCTAGGATAGAGCCAAAGTTTAACTCCTTGAGTACTACTTTTTGGACCTTCCTTGATTTGATTTGATTCAAGAATACTTTCATCAAGGTCACCTTAAGGTTTTCTTGTTGAGCTAGTGCCTCATCTTGGTGGGAATGTTCTATTGCTAGTGGTGGTTTTGGAATCTGATGGATGAATTCCACTTCGACCTCTTCTCTAACAGGACTAGTGGCATGGGTTGCAATTGGTTCTTCCTAGGCTTGTTCTTGGGCACTTCCTATTCTTGGTCACTTCTTCCTTTGTTGAGATGGTCCTCCTTCCTGCATGTGTTTGCCTTTTGATGACATCTACAGTCATAACACATCCATGGATTGGTAGATATAATGTGAAACTTTGAAATTTTTTGAATATCTTATCTCATTAATTTGTTACACTTGGCCAAGGTTGGATCATGGAAGATTAACTATTTTATTATTATTTTATTAACTAATTTTAATTATAAGTGTCACCAGAGCTTGTTGGGGGGGGGGGGGGGGTTAAACTTCTATAATTTGGTGTTTAAATGTTGATTTCTTAGTTAAACCTTTGTGGGAGTTAGAAAAATGATGCAAATTTTTTTATCAAAAATGGCACATTTTTGGCCCCCACAACTAAGAGCTTACCTCTAGTAGCTACAAGGTCAAAGAATGAAGTGATTTGAATAAACTGTTAGGAATTTATGGGCTCTAAAAATTTGAAAAACTCCCTTGTCATTTGTAAGAAAATGTGAAAATTTCTAAGGGGAGTCATGCATATTTTTACTATTTTTGTGCTACGTTGATAGGGTTGTGTATATGAGGCCTTGTATATGCATCAGCTCCATCAATAAGGCCCTATTCATGAGGTCTATAAACAAAATTTTCAAATGTGAATATCTTGAAGAAATACAAAAAAAAAATTGAGTGAATTTGGGATCCATGGAGTTCCAGAAAAGCCAAGAATATGATGAAATCATTGAAAAGGATCTTTGAAAGCTCAAAAATTTAAAAATTTGATGGATAATTTATGCATTGAACAAAATATGTAAAGGAGCACATGGTTGGATGTAGAAGATGGGTGTACGAAATATTATAATTACAAGAATGCCTAAGGATAAGGTGCTTAGCAAACCTAACCAAGAGATATGCAAGTGGCTCCTTCCTATAATAGGCACATGCCTTGTTTGCCCTTGCATAACATCAACCTAAGGAGTCTGTGGACCCCATAGGTGATTAATGGTTGATGGAAGTTAAGGACCAAAACCTAGAAGATTCTACCAAAGAATTCAAGCACATCAGACAGAGACACCAAATTAGGAACATGAACATCAATAGTGAAGTAAGTTATAAGAAGTATGGATGGATGATGGAGAAAGTGGAATGGAATTCCAAATTAAGGTCATAAGAAATCCCTTGTGATTTTGTGTTTAAAATGACCTAAGAAGATCCATCCATAGTCCAGACCAAAACCAATAGCTTTTAGTGACCTCACATTGCAATTCTAAGACCAATCCATCACCTCAAGACATAAGAGTGCTCCCACAAAACAACCACTATTCTATAAAGAGAAGAAAAAAGAAGTAGGAAGTGAGAGAAGGCNCCTTTGAATCCTTCCCAATTCTAGAAACTACAAAGGTCACAAATTTATTAAAATTTTATTTAATGAAAGGGACATGATGCTTCCAAAACAAGGAAAACCATAGAATTTATGGATGTGTGGATGTCATGGACTCATTGCCTATTCCATGAAAAAAAAATCATGCCTTAGCCATCAATACAAAGATTCAAAAATAGAAACTAGACATTAGCAAACAAAATATTAAGAAAAAATCACCATTAGCAATGGCTATAGCACCACTATGTCCTATTGGCACAAAGTATGTTTATTAACAAAAATTAGAAAATCACACTAAAATAGAGTAAAATATATAAGAAAGTGTAAAATATTCAAGAAAGATTTAAATTTACTAATGATTATGTAAAAGAAAAATAGTGTAAAATAGGAAAAAAATTTAAAAAAATCAATAAGGTGTAAAATAAATAATTTACAAAGATAAAAATATGTAAAAAAAAATAGAAAAACTGAGGAGCCATGTATATGATTAGCATGGATGACCATCTCCCCCATGACTGAGTTGGAAGGACGAGATCTGAAAAATTAAGTATGGTTGCCCATCTGTTGAGGTATTTGTTGCACTCGGTTACTTTGGCTTGTGGAAAGGCTTTATTTGTTGGATGTTGATCAATTGCTTTTTCTTTAGGATTTTAGGTTTGTATATGATCATGGCCTCAGAAGGAAAGGTTTAATCAATTATATAAGGCCCCTCTCACAACATTTCAAATTTGCTTTTTTAAGCTACATGTGTGGGATTCTAATAGAGAACCTTATCTCTTGGTTGAAATTTTACTTTCCATATTCTAAGATCATGACATTGTTTGTTGAATGCTTTGTGCACTTCATTCTAGGATAGGACTACCAATCGATTTTCATCTTGCACATTTAGGTTGATTATTGTTTCTCTTTATGCTAGACTTAGGTCAAGATCTAGGTCACAAGCTATTGAGAGTGTACGAAGCTTGGATTGAATTAGGAGCATTGGAAGTTTTCCATATACTAACTCATAAGGGGAGTAGCTAATAGGGAGTTTTCATGTTGAGGGTAGGTCCAAAGGGCATCGTTGAGTTTTGTGCTCTAGTCTCTCCTAGATTTACTAATAGTTCTTGTTAGAATCTTTATGCTCTCCCTATTAGTTACCTATTGGCGACCGTTTGGGACGCGACCACCAACAAGTGTTCTCAAACAGGATTTAGGTGCCTGCTAGTCTCTGGCAACACCAAGGCCCAGATACCTCCAAATAAACTTAGTAGTTAATGTGACTATGTGTATGTGCTGTTGCGGCGTACGGTTGTGAGAAATGTAACGATTGCGTTGTATGTAAACTACAAATGACTTACTTTAAAGAGATTCAGCCAACTTTGCCAAGTACTATGAGTTGTTGAAAATTTTCTATTTTGTTCAACTGCCTAGTCTACGCGGTCCTTATAATACCTACTTGTAACAAATAAAATTTTGCAAAAACATTCGAGCACAACTCCATAATCTACTACTAATTTTCCCTGGAGAAAGAGATAGTTCCACAAGAAAACTAGAAATAGAGCAAGATTC
>MNCI01017330.1:18673-23829 GCA_015680685.1 Gnetum montanum
AGCGTTAATCGAATTCACCGTCACGCTATCGAGCAACAGAAAACTCCTTTGTGAAACACAAAGACACAACGTGCTGCAGCCAACACAAGGAATTTGCGAGACATGGCCTCAAACATCCCTCCGACTGCTTCTCCTAACCCTTAAACAACTTATGCCCGTGTTCGAGCGTGCGTTCAAACTTCGCAAGCTACTCCAAGGGAAGACGCTACCTGTGTCCTTGAGTCCACAAAAGGCTCTTTTCGTTGTGCTACGACCTCGAGACAGTCACCCGAGTCTATAGAGTCCTCAAACCAAAACCAACAACGAGCCACCCTCAACTGCATGCAGAACAAGAGAGAACATGTCCCTCGTCCTTTCTCGACCCGTCCATGTGAGCTCGCCATTACCACCCATGCGCTACTAGGCAATTGAATCGGTGAACAGGCAAAGAAGACATGCGCTCGACGCTACCTCGTTGGGGCATCCAAACGCTTTGCCTCCTCCACCGCACCGAATCAACACTACCGTTCGCACAAAATCGTTGAACAACGTTTCCGCACGGGATCGTTCAATCCCGTAAGACCATCAAAGCCGACTCCGATCTCGCAACTCTATAGAAATGAGTTTCAGGGTTAACCGAATTCCCCGTCACGTGACCGAGCAACAGAAAAATCCTTCGTGAAACACAAAGACACAGCGTGCCGCAGCCAAGACAAGGGATTTTTGAGACATGGCCTCAAACATCCCTCCGACTGCTTCTCCTAACCCTTAAACAACTTACGACCGTGTTCGAGCGTGCGCTCAAACTTCGCAAGCTACTCCAAGGGAAGGCACTAGCTGTGTCCTTGAGTCCATAAAAGGCTCTTTTCGTTGTGCTACGACCTCAATACGGTCACATAAGTCTATAGAGTCCTCAAACAGAAACCAACAACGAGGCACCCTCAACTGCATGCAGAACAAGAGAGAACATGTCCCTCCTCCTTTCTCGACCCATCCATGTGAACTCGCCATTACCACCCATGCGCTACTAGGCAATCGAATCAGTGAACAAGCAGAGACGACATGCACTCGATGCTACCTCGTGGGGGCATCCAAACACTCTACCTCCTCCACGGCACCGAATCAACGCTACCGTTCGCACGAAATCGTTGAACAACGTTTCCGCATGGGATCATTCAATCCCGTAAAGCCATCAGTGCCAGCTCCGATCTCGCAACTTTATAGAAATGAGTTTCAGGGTTAACCGAATTCCCCGTCACGCGACGGAGCAATAGAAAACTCCTTCGTGAAACATAGAGACACAGCGTGCCGCAGCCAAGACAAGGTATTCTCGAGACATGGCCTCAAACATCCCTCCGACTGCTTCTCCTAACCCTTAAACAACTTACGACCGTGTTCGAGCGTGCGCTCAAACTTCGCAAGCTACTCCAAGGGAAGGAGCTACCTGTGTCCTTGAGTCCAAAAAGGCTCTTTTCGTTGTGCTACGACCTCGAGATGGTCACCCGAGTCTATAGAGTCCTCAAACCGAAACCAACAACGAGGCATCCTCAACTGCATGCAGAACAAGAAAGAACATGTCCCTCGTCCTTTCTCGACCCGTCCATGTGAACTCGCCATTACCACCCATGCGCTACTAGGCAATGGAATCGGTGAACAGGCAGAGACGACATGCGCTTGACGCTACCCTGTGGGGGCGTCCAAACACTCTGCCTTATCCAACGCACCGAATCAACGCTACCGTTCGCACAAAATCGTTGAACAACGTTTCCGCATGGGATCGTTCAATCCCGTAAAGCCATCAGTGTCGGCTCCGATCTCGCAACTCTATAGAAACGAGTTTCAGGGTTAACCGAATTCCCCGTCACATGACTGAGCAACGGAAAACTCCTTCGTGAAACACAGAGACACAACATGGCGCAGCAAAGAAAAGGGATTTTTGAGACATGGCCTCAAACATCCCTCCAACTGCTTCTCCTAACCCTTAAACAACTTACAACCGTGTTTGAGCGTGCGCTCAAACATTGCAAGCTACTCCAAGGGAAGGCACTACCTATGTCCTTGAGTCCACAAAAGGCTCTTTTCGTTGTGCTATGACCTCGAGACGGTCACCCGAGTCTATAGAGTCCTCAAACCGTAATCAACAATGAGTCACCCTCAACTGCATGCAGAACAAGAGAGAACATGTCCCTCGTCCTTTCTCGACCCGTCCATGTGAACTCGCCATTACCACCGATGCGCTACTAGGCAATTGAATCGGTGAACAGGCAAAGACGACATGCGCTCGACGCTAGCCCGTGGGGGCATCCAAACGCTCTGCCTCCTCCACCGCACCAAATCAACGCTACCATTCGCACGAAATCGTTGAACAATGTTTCCGCAAGGAATCGTTCAATCCCGTAAAGCCATCAGTGCCAGCTCCGATCTCGCAACTCTATAGAAACGAGTTTCAGCGTTAACCGAATTCACCGTCATGCGATCGAGCAACAGAAAACTCCTTCATGAAACACAAAGACACAGCGTGCCACAGCCAAGACAAGGGATTTACGAGACATGGCCTCAAACATCCATTCGACTGCTTCTCCTAACCCTTAAACAACTTACGACCGTGTTCGAGCGTGCGCTCAAACTTCACAAGCTACTCCAATGGAAGGTGCTACCTGTGTCCTTGAGTCCACAAAAGGCTCTTTTCGTTGTGCTACGCCCTCGAGATGGTCACCCGAGTCTATAGAGTTCTCAAACCGAAACCAACAACGACCACAAAACGGTCACCCGAATCAAATCGTAAACGAGGACACCGCCTTCTCCGGGGTTATCCTTGTTCAAAACAAGCCTTGCAAGTCATCCACATGAACAACCATGCTACGATATCATGGGCAGGGCAAAACATCCCTGGGGGGAGAAACCCACGTATCACTCTATCTCTCCAACCTCTCGTCAACTCTGCCTCCCCCTATATATGTTGATTGGGCCAATTTCAGCCATACCGTCCCGCACCCTTATAAATTTGGTCACGAAAGACCAAATCAACACTCTCGGGGAGGGCGATCTCATGTAGAACGCTCTAAAGGAGGGTGTCCCAAATAAGACCGATCTCAAGGACGGCATTCTAATACAAATGTAGCTCAACAAAGGCGCTCTCAAGGAGAACACTCTCACCTGCATAATGCAAAGTGCTCTCAGGGAGAACGCTCTAAGGGAGACCGCTCTCCGGGAGGTCACCCTCCAAGACGAAGCTCTCTACGAGAGCGCCCTCTTAGAGAACACTATAATGTAGCGTAATGCGCTCTCGAGAAAGATGCTCTCAAGGAGATTGCTCTTCGAGATGCCACTCTTACGCAGAAAGCTATGCATGAGAACGCTCTCAAGGAGGGCACTCCCGGGGAGGTCAATCTCATGAAGAATGTTCTTAAGAAAGATGTGCTCTTGAGCAAGGCATCCTTTGGGAGGCCAATCTCAAGAAGGGCATTCTCAGGGAGGGCACTCTTACGAAGGGCGTTCTCCAAAAGAACGTGCTCAATGAGGGTGCTATCGAGGTGAACACTCTCACATGCATAACGCAAGGTGCTCTCATGGACAACGCTTTCATCGAATCTGCTCTCAAGGAGAACGCTCTTGCAAAGGCTATTCTACTAGAGGGAGCTCTTCAACAAAACATTCTCAATGATGGCGCTCCACAGAGAATGCTCAAATGGAAGGCCACTTTAGGAGGGCACTGTCCAGGAGAATGCTCTCAGGGAAGGCGATCTCACGTACAATGCTCTCAAGGAGGACGCTCTCAACGAGGGCATCCTTCGAGAGCAATCTCTCAACGAGAGCACTCTCCAAGAGAACACTCTCACGCGAATAATGCTAAGCACTCTCGGGGAAGGTGCTCTCAAGGAGAACACTATCCGAAAATCAGCTCTAATGGAGTGCGCTCCTAGAGAGGCCGCTACCACCGAGAACGTTCTTAAGGAGGATGCCTCTCCGGAAGGGCGTCCTCAATGATACCGTTCTCAGGGAGGGCACTCTTAGGAAGGGCACTCTCTGATCCAAGCGTTCTCAACGACGGCACTCTCAAGGTGAACACTCTCACGTGCATAATGCAAGGTGATCCCATGGACAACACCATCATGGAGGAAGCTCTCAAGGAGAACGCTTTCACAGAGACCGCTCTTAGGAAGAACGATCTCAGCAAAGGCGATCTAAATGAGGGAATCCTTCGACAGAACGATCTCGACGAGGGCACTCTATGAAGAACAATCTGGGAGAGGGCACCCTCAAAGAGAACACTTGTCAGATGGTCACTCTAACAGAGGGCGCTCTAAAGAAGAACGCTCTCAAGGAGGGCGTCCTCAGCCAGACCGATCTCAACGATGGCGCTGTAATGAAGGACGCTCTCCAAGAGAACGCTCCCAACAACAGCACTCTCAGGGAGAACACTATCATGTGCGTAACACAAGGTGATCTCAGGTCAAACACTCTGAGGGTGCTTGCACTAATGAAGACCATTCTCTAAGAGGGCACCTTCTGAGAAAGAGCTCTCAACGAGGGCGCTCTCAAGAAGAATGCTCTCATGGGCGTAGCACAAGATAATCAGAGAACGCATCCTAAGGAAGAACGTTCTCACAGAGGCCGCTCTCAGGGAAAACGCTCTCGTGAAGGGCGCGCTCTAAACGAAGGCACTCTTCGACAGAATGATCTCAACGAGGGCGCTCTCAAAGAAAATGCTCTTCCGAAGGCCCCTCCAATGAAGGGCACTCCTAAAAACAACGCTCTCATTGAGGGCGATCTCACAGAGCCCACTCTCAAGGAAGGCATTCTAATTGAGGCCACTATCCAAGAGAACGCTCTCAACAAAGGCGCTCTTAGGGAGAACACTCTCACGTGCGCAACGCAAGATGCCCTAGAGGAGAACGCTCTGAGAGAGGTCGCTCTAATGGAGAGAGCTCTCAGGGAGAACGCTCTTGAGGAGGGCGATCTCACGTAGAACGCTCTTAAAGGGGGACTCTCTCAAAGAGGGCGTCCCCAGCAAAACCGATCTCAATGACGCTGTTCTAATGGAGGTAGCTCTCCAAGAGAACAATCTCAACAAGGGTGCTCTCCAGGAAAACACTCTCGCGTGCATAACACAAAGTTAGCTCAGGGAGGTCCCTTTTGAGGGAGACCACTCGCCCAGAGGGAGCTCTCAACGAGGG
>MNCI01017330.1:24233-42790 GCA_015680685.1 Gnetum montanum
GCTCTCGTGAAGGCCGCTCTGATGGTGGCCGCTCTGATGGAGGTAGCTCTCAGGGAGGGCACTCTTCGACATAGTGCTCTCAACCAGGGTGTTACAGGGAGAACGCTCCCACCGAGGGCCCTCTCAAGGAGAAAGCTCTTTGAAAGGCCGCTCTAACGGAGGGTGCTCTCAAGGAGAACGGTCTACGGGAGGGCACCCCTAGCAAGACCGATCTCAAGAAGGGGGCTCTACAAGAGAATGGTCTCAACAAGGGCGCTCTCAAGGAGAACACCCTCACGTGCACAACGCAAGGTGCTCTTAGGGAGGTCGCTTTGAGGGAGAACGCTCTCAAAGAGGGCATCCCCAGCGACACAGATCTCAGTGAGGGCATCTGCAGTTAGATTTCTCTCAACGAGGGCATTCTCAGGGAGGGCACTCTTAGGAAGACCGCTCCCAAGGAGACTGCTCCCGATGGGGGTGCTCTCAATGAAGGTGCTCCATGGAGAACACTCCCAATGAAGGCGTCCTAAGGAAGACAGCTCTCAGGGAGGGCACTCTTACGAAGACCACTCTCAGGGAGACCGCTCTCAACGAGGGCGCTTTACCATGATTCACCATGAAAACAAGCAAGCTCGCATCAGCCTTTTATCTAATAAATGCATCCCTTCCGAGAGTCAGGATTTGCTACACGTATTAGCTCTAGAATTACTACGGTTATCCGAGTAGTAAGGTACCATCAAAGAAACTATAACTGATTTAATGAGCCATCCGCAGTTTCACCGTTTGAAGTAAGTTCATACTTAGACATGCATGGCTTAATCTTTGAGACAAGCATATGACTACTAGCAGGATCAACCAGGTAACGCCATCCACACCCGTGCAGTGGGCACCATCGTCCTTCCTTACTTGAAAGGCAGGAAACACCCTCCATGCACCGATTTCGCACAGAATCCTTTGCGGGCAGCGTTCCCTAGTTTACGCCCAGGAAACGCGGCATCGCAACAAGCCACAAACGCAGCCTCGCTCTCGACCATGGACGTGTGAGTGCCGAGGGCATCGAGCAAGCGCACAGCTTACTACCCACACCATCCAGCATTCATTCAAATGTCCAACATCGAGGTTCGCCTACGGGTTCCGCCATCCCCTCAATACGATTACCGAACCCGAGAGCGCTACCTCAAAAATGCTTCTCCATGAGAACAAAGTTCCACGCAGGAAGCAGCACACGCCGCACCGATAAAGGCCACCTCTGGGGCCACCCACTGAAGAACGAGCCACGCGAACGTGCATGAAGGACAATAGAACCTCAGTCCTTCTGGTACCCTGGCACGTGCACGTGAACTCGCATCTACCACCCGCGCGCTACTGAGCGGTCGGATCCGTGATCAGGAAGAGGAAACATGCACCCAATGCTACACCGTGGGGGCGTCGACATGCTCTGCTACCTCAACCACGCAAACCTGACGTAGCTGTTCACACGTGCTCAACCACTTTCCCATCAAGGAAAATAAGAGAGGAATCCCAGAATCGCAAACCCAACTATGAACTGACGCCGGGGGCGTCATTCGCATCACAATGCAAGCCTGTATCCTTGAATCCGCAAAAGGCTATTCTCGAGATGCTACAATCACGAAACGGTCACCCGAATCAATAGAATCCTTGAACCAAAAATAACAGCGAGGCACCCGCAAATGCATGGAGAACAAGAGAGGCCAGGTCGCTCATCCTTTCTCGACCCGTCCAGGTGAACTCGCCATTATCACCCATGTGCTACTAGGCAATCGAATAGGTGAACAGGGAGAGACGACATGTGCTCGATGCTACCCTGTGGGGGCGTCCAAACGCTCTGCCTCCTCCACCACACCAAATCAATGCCACCGTTCGCATGAAATCGTTGAACAACGTTTCCGCACAGGATCATTCAATCCCGTAAAGCCATCAGTGTCGGCTCCAATCTCGCAACTCTTTAGAAACGAGTTTTAGGGTTAACGGAATTCCCTGTCATGCGACTGAGCAACAGAAAACTCCTTCGTGAAACACAGAGAGACAGCATGCCGCAGCAAAGACAAGGGATTTTCGAGACATGGCCTCAAACATCCCTCCGACTGCTTCTCCTAACCCTTAAACAACTTACGACCGTGCTCGAGCGTGCGCTCAAACTTCGCAAGCTACTCCAAGGAAAGGCGCTACCTGTGTCCTTGAGTCCACAAAAGGCTCTTTTCGTTGTGATACGACCTCGAGACGGTCACCCGAGTCTATAGAGTCCTCAAACCGTAACCAACAATGAGGCACCCTCAATTGCATGTAGAACAAGAGAGAACATGTCCCTCATCCTTTCTCGACCCGTCCATGTGAACTCGCCATTACCACCCATGCGCTACTAGGCAATCGAATCGGTGAATAGGTAAAGATGACATGCGCTTGATGCTACCCCGTGGGGGCGTCCAAACGCTCTGCCTCCTCCACCGCACCAAATCAACGCTACCGTTCGCACGAAATTCTTGAACAATGTTTCCGCAAGGATTCGTTCAATCCCGTAAAGCCATCAGTGCCGGCTCCGATCTCGCAACTCTATAGAAACGAGTTTCAGCGTTAATCGAATTCACCGTCACGTGATCGAGCAACAGAAAACTCCTTCGTGAAACACAAAGACACAACGTGCTGTAGCCAAGACAAGGGATTTGCGAGACATGGCCTCAAACATCCCTCCGACTGCTTCTCCTAACCCTTAAACAACTTACGACCGTGTTCGAGCGTGCGGTCAAACTTCGCAACCTACTCCAAGGGAAGGCGCTACCTGTGTCCTTGAGTCCACAAAAGGCTCTTTTCGTTGTGCTATGACCTCGAGACGGTCACCCGAGTCTATAGAGTCCTCAAACCAAAACCAACAACGAGCCACCCTCAACTGCATGCAGAACAAGAGAGAACATGTCCCTTGTCCTTTCTCGACCCGTCCATGTGAACTTGCCATTACCACCCATGCGCTACTAGGCAATTGAATCGGTGAACAGGCAGAGACGACATGCGCTCGACGCTACCCCGTTGGGGCATCCAAACGCTTTGCCTCCTCCACCACACCGAATCAACACTACCGTTCGCACGAAATCGTTGAACAACGTTTCCGCACGGGATCGTTCAATCCCGTAAGACAATCAATGCTAGCTCCGATCTTGCAACTCTATACAAACAAGTTTTAGGGTTAACCGAATTCCCCATCACGCGACCGAGCAATAGAAAACTCCTTCGTGAAACACAGAGACACAGCGTGCCGCAGCCAAGATAAGGGATTTTTGAGACATGGCCTCAAACATCCCTCGGACCGCTTCTCCTAACCCTTAAACAACTTAAGACCGTCTTCGAGCGTGCACTCAAACTTCGCAAGCTACTCCAAGGGAAGGCGCTACCTATGTCCTTGAGTCCACAAAAGGCTCTTTTCGTTGTGCTATGACCTTGATATGGTCACCCAAGTCTATAGAGTCCTCAAACTGAAATCAACAACGACGCACCCTCAACTGCATGCAGAACAAGAGAGAACATGTCCCTCGTCCTTTCTCAACCCATCCATGTGAACTCGCCATTACCACCCATGCGCTACTAGGCAATCGAATCGGTGAATAGGCAGAGACGACATGCGCTCGACGCTACCCCGTGGGGGCATCCAAATGCTCTGCCTCCTCCACCGCACTAAATCAATGCTACCATTCGCACGAAATCGTTGAACAACGTTTTCGCACCGGATCGTTCAATCTCGTAAAGCCATCAGTGCCGGCTCCGATCTCGCAACTCTATAGAAATGAGTTTCAGGGTTAACCGAATTCCGCATCATGCGACCGAGCAACTGAAAAATCCTTCGTGAAACACAGAGACACAGCGTGCCGTAGCCAAGACAAGGGATTTTCGAGACATGGCCTCAAACATCCCTCCGACTGCTTCTTCTAACCCTTAAACAACTTACGACCGTGTTCGAGCGTGCGCTCAAACTTCGCAAGCTACTCCAAGGGAAGGTGCTACCTATGTCCTTGAGTCCACAAAAGGCTCTTTTCATTGTGCTACGACCTCGAGACGGTCACACGAGTCTATAGAGTCCTCAAACAGAAACCAACAATGAGGCACCCTCAACTGCATGCAGAACAAGAGAGAACATGTCCCTCGTCCTTTCTTGACCCGTCCATGTAAACTCGCCATTACCACCCATGCGCTACTAGGCAATCGAATCGGTGAACAGGCAGAGACGACATGCGCTCGACGCTACCCCATGGGGGCATCCAAATACTCTGCCTCCTCCACGGCACCGAATCAACGCTACCGTTCGCACGAAATCGTTGAACAACGTTTCCGCACGGGATCGTTCAATCCCGTAAAGCCATCAGTGCCGGCTCCGATCTCGCAACTCTATAGAAATGAGTTTCAGGGTTAACCGAATTCCCTGTCACGCGACCAAGCAATAGAAAACTCCTTCGTGAAACACAGAGACACAGCGTGCCGCAGCCAAGACAAGGGATTTTTGAGACATGGCCTCAAACATCCCTCCGACTACTTCTCCTAACCCTTAAAGAACTTATGACCGTGTTCGAGCATGTGCTCAAACATCGGAAGCTACTCCAAGGGAAGGAGCTACCTGTGTCCTTGAGTCCACAAAAGGCTCTTTTCGTTGTGCTACGACCTCGAGATGGTCACCCGAGTCTATAGAGTCGTCAAACTGAAACCAACAACGAGGCACCCTCAACTGCATGCAGAACAAGAGAGAACATGTCCCTCGTCCTTTCTCGACCCGTCCATGTGAACTCGCAATTACCACCAATGCGCTACTAGGCAATGGAATCGGTGAACAGGCAAAGACGACATGCGCTCGACGCTACCCCGTGGGGGCATCCAAATGCTCTGCCTTCTCCAACGCACCGAATCAATGCTACCATTCACATGAAATCATTGAACAACGTTTCCGCATGGGATCGTTCAATCCCGTAAAGCCATCAGTGTCAGCTCCGATCTCGCAACTCTATAGAAACGAGTTTCAGGGTTAACCGAATTCCCCGTCATGCAACCGAGCAACGGAAAACTCCTTCGTGAAACACAGAGACACAGCGTGCCGCAGCAAAGACAAGGGATTTTCGAGACATGGTCTCAAACATCCCTCCAACTACTTCTCCTAAACCTTAAACAACTTACGACCGTGTTCAAGTGTGTGCTCAAACTTCGCAAGCTACTCCAAGGAAAGGCGCTACCTATGTCCTTCAGTCCACAAAAGGCTCTTTTCGTTGTGCTATGACCTCGAGATGGTCACCCGAGTCTATAGAGTCCTCAAACCGTAACCAACAACGAGGCACCCTCAAATGCATGCAGAACAAGAGAGAACATGTCCCTCATCCTTTCTTGACCCGTCCATGTGAACTTGCCATTACCACCCATGCGCTACTAGGCAATCGAATTGGTGAACAGGCAAAGACGACATGCGCTCGATGCTATCCCGTGGGGGCATCCAAATGCTCTGCCTCCTCCACTGCACCAAATCAACGCTACCATTCACACGAAATCATTGAACAATGTTTCCGCAAGGAATTGTTCAATCCCGTAAAGCCATCAGTGTCAGCTCTGATCTTGCAACTCTATAGAAATGAGTTTCAGCGTTAACCGAATTCACCATCACGAGATCGAGCAACATAAAACTCCTTCGTGAAACACAAAGACACAGCGTGCCATAGCCAAGACAAGGGATTTGTGAGACATGGCCTTAAACATCCCTTCGACTGCTTCTCCTAACCCTTAAACAACTTACGACTGTGTTCGAGCGTGCGCTCAAACTTCGCAAGCTACTCCAAGGGAAGGCGCTACCTGTGTCCTTGAGTCCACAAAAGGCTCTTTTCGTTGTGCTACGACCTCGAGACGGTCACCCGAGTCTATAGAGTCCTCAACCCGAAACCAACAACGACCACGAAACGGTCACCCGAATCAAATCGTAAACGAGGACACCGCCTTCTCCGGGGTTATCCTTCATCCCAACAAGCCTTGCAAGTCAACCACATGAACAACCACGCCGCGATATCGTGGGCAGGGCAAAACATCCCTGGGGGGAGAAACCCACGTATCACTCTATCTCTCCAACCTCTCGTCAACTCTACCTCCCCCTATATATGTTGATTGGGCCAGTTTCAGCCATACCGTCCTGCACCCTTATAAATTTGGTCACGAAAGACCAAATCAACGTTCTCGGGGAGGGCGATCTCATGTAGAACGCTCTAAAGGAGGGCGTCCCCAATAAGACCGATCTCAAGGACGGCATTCTAATACAAATGTAGCTCAACAAAGGCGCCTCTCAAGGAGAACACTCTCACCTGCATAACGCAAAGTGCTCTCAGGGAGAACGCTCTAAGGGAGACCGCTCTCCGGGAGGTCACCCTCCAAGACGAAGCTCTCTACGAGAGCGCCCTCTTAGAGAACACTATAACGTAGCGCAATGCGCTCTCGAGAAAGACGCTCTCAAGGAGATCGCTCTTCGAGATGCCACTCTTACGCAGAAAGCTCTGCATGAGAACGCTCTCAAGGAGGGCACTCCCGGGGAGGTCAATCTCATGAAGAACGTTCTTAAGAAAGATGTGCTCTTGAGCAAGGCATCCTCTGGGAGGCCAATCTCAAGGAGGGCATTCTCAGGAAGGGCACTCTTATGAAGGGCGTTCTCCAAAAGAACATGCTCAATGAGGGTGCTATCGAGGTGAAGACTCTCACGTGCATAACGCAAGGTGCTCTCATGGACAACGCTTTCATCGAATCCGCTCTCAAGGAGAACGCTCTTGCAAAGGCCGTTCTACTGGAGGGCGCTCTTCAACAAAACATTCTCAATGACGGCGCTCCATGGAGAATGCTCAAATGGAAGGCCACTTTAGGAGGGCGCTGTCCAGGAAAACGCTCTCAGGGAAGGCGATCTCACGTACAATGCTCTCAAGGAGGACGCTCTCAACGAGGGCATCCTTCGAGAGCGATCTCTCAACGAGAGCACTCTCCAAGAGAACACTCTCACGCAAATAACGCTAAGCGCTCTTAGGGAAGGCGCTCTCAAGGAGAAAACTTTCCGAAAAGCAGCTCTAATGGAGTGCGCTCCTAGAGAGGCTGCTACCACTGAGAACGTTCTTAAGGAGGACGCCTCTCCAGAAGGGCGTCCTCAATGACACCGTTCTCAGGGAGGGCACTCTTAGTAAGGGCACTCTTTGATCCAAGCGTTCTCAATGACGGCACTCTCAAGGTGAACACTCTCGCATGCATAATGCAAGGTGATCCCATGGACAACGCCATCATGGAGGAAGCTCTCAAGGAGAACGCTTTCACAGAGACCGCTCTTAGGAAGAACGATCTCAGCAAAGGCGATCTAAAAGAGGGAATCCTTCGACAGAACGATCTCAACGAGGGCACTCTATGAAGAATGATCCGGGAGAGGGCACCCTCAAAGAGAACACTTGTCAGATGGTCACTCTAACAGAGGGCGCTCTGAAGAAGAACACTCTCAAGGAGGGCGTCCTCAGCTAGACCGATCTCAACGATGGTGCTGTAATGAAGGACGCTCTCCAAGAGAACGCTCCCAACAACAGCGCTCTCGGGGAGAACACTATCATGTGCGTAACACAAGGTGATCTCAGGTCAAACGCTCTGAGGGTGCTTGCACTAACGAAGACCATTCTCTAAGAGGGCACCTTTTGAGAAAGAGCTCTCAACGAGGGCGCTCTCAAGAAGAATGCTCTCATGGGCGTAGCACAAGATAATCAGAGAACGCATCCTTAGGAAGAATGTTCTCATAGAGGCCGCTCTCAGGGAAAACGCTATCATGAAGGGCGCGCTCTAAACGAAGGCACTCTTCTACAGAACGATCTCAACGAGGGCACTCTATGAAGAATGATCCGGGAGTGGGCACCCTCAAAGAGAACACTTGTCAGATGGTCACTCTAACAGAGGGCGCTCTGAAGAAGAACACTCTCACGTGCGCAACGCAAGGTGCCCTAGAGGAGAACGCTCTGAGAGAGGTCGCTCTAATGGAGAGAGATCTTAGGGAGAACGCTCTCGAGGAGGGCGATCTCATGTAGAATACTCTTAAAGGGGGACTCTCTCAATGAGGGCATCCCCAGCAAAACCGATCTCAATGACACTGTTCTAATGGAGGTAGCTCTCCAAGAGAACAATCTTAACAAGGGTGCTCTCCAGGAGAACACTCTCACGTGCATAACACAAAGTGCGCTCAGGGAGGTCCCTTTTGAGGGAGAGCACTCACCCAGAGGGAGCTCTCAACGAGGGCGCTCCAAGAAGAATGCTCCAGGGCAACCAACCCCACGAAACATGCCCAAAACGTTGCAAGCCTTTTATCTCAAATCATAAACGAGGACACCACCTTCTCCAGGGCTATCCTTCTTCGCAAACAAGGCTTGCAGGTCACGGACATGAACAACGAGGCTGCGATATCATAGGCAGGGCAAGGCATCCCTGAGGGGAGAAACCCACGTATCGCTCTATCACTCCAGCCGCTCGTCAACTCTACCTCCCCCTATATATGTTGATTGGGCCAGTTTCCGCCATACCGTCCCGCACCCTTATAAATTTGATCCCGAAGGACCAGCTCAAGGAGAGCGCTCTCACGTGCATGGCACAAGGCGCTCTCTAGGAGGGCGTTCTCAAAGAGAACACTCTCCGAAAGGCCACTCTAACGGAGGGGGCTCTCAAGGAGAACGCTCTCGTGAAGGCCGCTCTGATGGAGGTAGCTCTCAGGGAGGGCACTCTTTGACACAGTGCTCTCAACCAGGGTGTTACAGGAAGAATGCTCCCACCGAGGGCCCTCTCAAGGAGAAAGATCTTTGAAAGGCCACTCTAACGGAGGGTGCTCTCAAGGAGAACGCTCTACGGGAGGGCACCCCTAGCAAGACCGATCTCAAGAAGGGGGCTCTACAAGAGAATGCTCTCAACAAGGGCGCTCTCAAGAAGAACACCCTCACGTGCACAACGCAAGGTGCTCTCAGGGAGGTCGCTCTGAGGGAGAACGCTCTCAAAGAGGGCATCCCCAGCGACACCGATCTCAGTGAGGGCGTCTGCAGTTAGATTTCTCTCAACGAGGGCGTTCTCAGGGAGGGCACTCTTAGGAAGACCGCTCCCAAAAATACTGCTCCCGATGGGGGTGCTCTTAATGAAGGTGCTCCAGGGAGAACACTCCGAATGAAGGCGTCCTAAGGGAGATAGCTCTCAGGGAGGGCACTCTTACAAAGACCGCTCTCAGGGAGACCGCTCTCAACAAGGGTGCTCCAAGGAGAACGCTACCGATGAGGATGTCCTCAGGGAGACCGCTCTCAAGGAGGGCGTTCTCAGGGAAGACGCTCTTAGGAAGGGTGCTCTACGAAAGAATGCTCTCAAGGTGAAAACTCTCACATGCGTAACGCAAGGGGGCGCTATCAGAGAGACCACTCTCAAGGAGGGCATTCTCAAGGATGCTCTCAGGAAGAACGCTCTCAAGGAGGGCACTCTTCGAGAAAACACTCTCAACAAGGGCGCTCCAAGGAGAACGCTTTTGATGAGGGCGCTATCAGAGAGACCACTCTCAAGGAGGGCATTCTCCAGGGAGACCGCTCTCAACGAGGGCACTCCAGGGAGAACACTCCTGATGAAGGCGTCCTTAGTGAGATTGCTCTCAAGGAGGACGTTCTTAGGGAGGGCACTCTTAGGAAGACCGCTCCCAAGGAGACTGCTCTCGATGAGGGCACTCCAGGGAGAACGCTCTCGATGAGGGCGTCCTCAGTGAGATTGCTCTCAAGGAGGGCGTTCTCAGGGAGGGCACACTTAGGAAGACCGCTCCCAAGGAGACTACTCCTGATGGGGGTGCTCGAGGGAGAATGTTCACAATGAATGCGTCCTTAGCAAGATCGCTCTCAAGAAGGGCGTTCTCAAGGAGGGCACTCTTACTAAGATCGCTCTCAAGGAGACCGCTCCCCATGAGCGCGCTCTCAGGGAGACCGCTCTCAAGGAGGGCGTTCTCCAGGGAGACCGCTCTCAATGAGGGGGCAATAGGGAGAATGCTACCGATGAGGACGTCCTCAGGGAGACCACTCTCAAGGAGGGTGTTCTCAGGGAGGGCGCTCTTAGGAAGGGCGCTCTACGAAAGAACGCTCTCAAGGTGAAAACTCTCACGTGCATAATGCAAGGTGCTCTCATGGAGAACACTCTTATGGAGCCGCTCTAACGGAGGATGCTCTCCAACAGAACGCTCTTGGGGAGGGTGCTCTCGAGGAGAACATTCACACCAAGGTGCAAGGCGCTCTCAAGTAGAATGCTCTCGCGGAGGCCACTCTAACTGAGGCAGCTCTCACGGAGAACGCTCCCAGGGAGGGCACTCTTCGACAGAATGCTCTAAACCAGGGTGTTATAGGGAGAACGCTCCCAGCGAGGGCCCTCTCGAGGAGAAAGCTCTTCAGAAGGCCACTCTAACGGAGGGTGCTCTCAACGAGAACGCTCTCGGGGAGGGCGTCCCTAGCGAGACCGATCTCAAGAAGGGCGCTCTCCAAGAGAACGCTCTCGAGGAGAACACTCTCAGGTGTGCAACGCAAGGTGCTCTCAAGGAGGTCGCTCTCGGGGAGGGCACCCTTCGAAAAGGAGCTCTCAACGAAGGCGCTCTCCAGGAGAACAATCTCACGTGCGTAGCCCAAGGCACTCTCAAGGAGAACGCTCTCCGAAAGGCCGCTCTCACGGAGAACGTTCTTTGGGAGACGCTCTCGACCAAGCGTTGGCCAAATGGACCTTCGTGACCAAATTTATAAGGGTCCAGGACGGTATGGCTACAACTGGCCCAATCAACATATATAGGGAGAGATAGTGTTCTCCCCGGGAGCGCACTCTGGAGGGCGCTCTCTAGGAGAGCGTTCTCATGGAGGGCGCTCTCTAGGAGAGCGTTCTCATGGAGGGCGCTCTCTAGGAGAGCGTTCTCATGGAGGGCGCTCCCACAGAGAGCATGCTCACGTTGAGCATGCTCAAGGAGGGCGCTCTCACAAAGAACGCTCTCAAGGAGTGCATTCTCGGGGAGAACACTTTCAGGGAGGCCACTCCCAGGAAGAGCGCTCTACAACAAAATGCTCTCAACCAGGGCTCTCTCATTGAGAACGCTCTCAAATACGCAATGCAAGGCTCTCTGATGAAGGAAACTCCTTGAGAGAACACCATCACGTGCGCAGTAAGAAGCACTCCCACGAAGAGTGCTCTCGCAAGCACTGCATGAGGCGCTCTCGTGAGAGCGCTCTCGCGAGAGCATCGTGCAATGCTCCCGGGAAGAACGCTACCTCTCCCTATATATGCTGATTGGGCCAGTTTTAGCCATACCGTCCTGCACCCTTATAAATTTGGTCATGAAGACCGTGTTCTCAAAAAGAGCGTTCTCAGAGAGAGAGCACCAAGTAAGGACACCCTCAAGGAAAATGCTCTCAGTGAGAATGCTCTCGGGGAGGGCGCTCGCGTAAAGAATGCTCTAATAAAGGCTGCTCTCCATTAGAATGCTCTCAATGAGCGTGCTCTTGAGGACAACATTCTCACGTGCGTAACGCAAGGCACTCTCAAAGAGGGTGCACTCAACGAGAACGCTCTCAGGAACACCCTTCTAACAGAGGGTGCTCTTTGAGAGAACGCTTTCAATGAGGGCGCTCTCAAGGAGAACACTCTCATGAACATAGCACAAGGCGCTCTTAGGGAGGGTGATCTCAAGGAGAACGCTCTCAGGGAGGCTGCTCTAATAGAGGCTACTCTCGCAGAGGACGATCTCGCAAAGGGCAGTCTTAAGGAGGACGCTATTGGAGAGGGTGTCCTCAGTGAGCTCATTCTCAGGGAGGGCACTCTCATGGAGGGTGCACTCCGAGAGAATGCACTCAACAAGGGCACTCTCCAAGAGACCACTCTCACGTGCGTAGTGCAAGGTGTACTCACGGAGAACGCTCCCACGGAGGGAGCTCTCAGGGAGGGCGCTCGAACGGACGATGCTCTCCAAGATAATGCTCTCGAGGAGAACACTCTCATGTGCGTAGCGCAAGGCATTCTCAGGGAGAATGCTTGGAGGGAGACCACTCTCCAGGAGGGTGCTCTCAATGAGAACACTCTCACGTGCATTGCGCAAGGTGCTCTCATGAAGGGTGCTCTCAAGGAGAACGCTTTCCAAAAAGCCGCTCTAACGAAGGGTGCTCTCAAGGAGAACGCTCTCAAAGAGCATGCTCTTAAGGAGGGCATCCTCAGGGAGACACTTCTCTCGGAGGGCACTCTTAGGAAGGGCACGCTCTGAGAGAACGCTCTCAACGAAGGCGCTCTAAAGGAGAACACTCCCAGATGCGTAGCGCAAGGCACTATCAGGGAAAATGCTATGAGGGAGGCCGCTCTCAGGGAGAGCGCTCTCTGGGAGCACGCCCTCCCAGATGGTGCTCTCAATGAGAACACTCTCACGTGCATAGCAGAAGGTGCTCTTGGGGAGGGCGCTCTTAAGGAGAATGTTCTCATGGAGCACGCTCTTAAGGAGGATGCTCTCAAGGAGGGCTCCTTAGGGAGACCATTCTCAAGGAGGGCACTCTCCAAGAGAACTCTCTCAATGAGGGCACTTTCGAGGAGAACACTCTCACGTGCGTAGCACAAGGCGCTCTCAGGGAGGGCGCTCCAAAGGAGAACGCTCCCATGTGCGTAGTGTAAGGTGCTCTCGGGGAGAACGCTGTCAGCGAGAACACTCTCCATGGAGTGCGCTCCCACAGAGAGCGTGCTCACGTTCAGCATGCTCAGGGAGGGCGCTCTCCAGGAGAACGCTCTCAACGAGGACACTCTCCAGGAGAATGCTCTCACGTGCGTAGCACAAGGTGTGCTCAGGGAGAATGCTCCCATGAAGGGTTCTCTTAACGAGAACACTCTCACGTGCATACTGAAAGGCACTTTTAGGGAGGGAACTCTCAAGGAGAACGCTCTCAGGGAGCACGCTCTCGAGGGGGGCGTCCTCACGTGCGTAACGCAATGCGCTCTCACAGAGGGTGCACTCAACGAGAACGCTCTCAGGAACACCGCTCTAATGGAGGGCATCCTCACGTGTGTAACACCAAGGTGCTCTCAGAGAGGGTGCACTCAGGGAGAACGCTCTCAACAAGGATGCTCTCGAGGAGACTGTTCTCAAGGAGGGCACTCTCCAAGAGAATGCTCTCAATGAGGACGCTTTCGAGGAGAAATCTCTCACGTGCGTAGCACAAGGCACTCTCAGGGAGGGCGCTCCCAAGGGTAACGCTCTCACATGCGTAGCGTAAGGTGCTCTCAGGGAGAACGTTGTCAGTGAGAATGCTCTATAGGAGGCAGCTCTCATGGAGGGCGCTCCCACAGAGAGCGCACTCACGTTGAGCATGCTTAGGGAGGGCACTCTCACGGAGAACACTCTCAAGGAGGGCATTCTCGGGAAGAACGCTTTTAGGGAGGCCACTCCTAGGAAGAGCGCTCTCCAACAGAATGCTCTCAACGAGGCCTCTCTCATTCAGAATTCTCTCAAATGCGCAACACAAGGCTCTCTCGGGGAGTACACTCTATGAGAGAACACCATCACGTTGCGCAGCAAGAGGCACTCCCACGGAGAGTGCTCTCGCAAGCGCTGCATGAGACGCTCTTGTGAGAGCGCTCTTGCCAGCGCAGCTATGCGAGGCGCTCTTGTGAGAGCGCTCTCGCGAGAGCACCTTGCGATGCTCCCAGGAAGAACGCTACCTCTCCCCATATATGCTGATTGGGCCAATTTCAGCCATACCATCTTGCACCCTTATAAATTTTGTCACGAAGCTCCATTGGGCCAACCCTTGTTCTCAGGGAGGGCACTCCTAGGAAGGGCATGCTCCGAGAGAATGCTCTCACATGCGTAGCACAAGGCACTATCAAGGAGAACACTCTGAGGGAGGCCGCTCTCAGGGAGAGCGCTCTCCTTGAGGGTGCTCTCAAGGAGAACACTTTCACGTGCGTACCGGGAAGGCACTCTCAAGGAGAACGCTCTCAGGGAGCACGCTCTCAGGGAGGGCGTCCGTTTGGCCAGCACTTGGACTCGTGAGAGTGCTCGTGCCATCGCAGCTAAGCGAGTTGCTCCCATGAAGAGCACTCTCACGAGAGCATCGTGCGATGCTCCTAGGGAGAACGCTACCTCTCCCCATATATGCTAATTGGGCCAGTTTTAGCCATACCATCCTGCACCCTTATAAAACTGGTCACGAGGGACCGTTGGGCCAACACTTGGTCACGAGGGTCCATTGGGGAAACCCTTGGTCACGAGGGACCACTTGGTGAACACTTGGTCACGAGGGACCGTTGGGGCAACCCTTGGTCACGAGGGACCGTTTGGCGAACACTTGATCACGAGGGATCATTTGGCGAACGCTTGGTCACAAGGGACCGTTGGGCCAACCCTTGGTCACGAGGGACCGTTGGGCCAATAGTTGGTCACGAGGCTCCATTGGGCCATCACTTGGTCACGATTTTCTCTTGGACCAACACTTGGTCACGAGGGACCGTTGGTTCAACGCTTGGTCACGAGGGACCGTTTGGCCAACACTTGGTTACGAGGGTCCGTTGGGCAATCACTTGGTCACGTGAAAGTGCTCGTGTCAGCACAGCTATGCAAGGTGCTCCTAGGGAGAACGCTACCTCTCCCCATATATGTTGATTGGGCCAGTTTCAGCCATACCATCCTGCACCCTTATAGATTTGGTCACGAGGAACCGTTGGGCCAACCCTTGATCACGAGCGTCCGTTGCACCAACACTTGGTCACGAGGGACCGTTGTGCCAACACTTGGTCATGAGGGACTGTTGGGCCAACCCTTGGTCACGAGGGACTGTTGGGTCAACACTTGGTCACGAGGGTCCGTTTGGCCAGCACTTGGTCATGAGCGTCCGTTTGGCCAAGACTTGGTCACGAGGGACCATTGCGCCAACTCTTGGTCACGAGGAACCGTTGGGCCAACCCTTGGTCATGAGGGACTGGTGGGCCAACCCTTGGTCATGAGGGACTGTTGGGCCAACACTTGGCCATGAGGAACCGTTGGTTCAGCGCTTGGTCACGAGGGACCACTTGGTGAACACTTGGTCACGAGGGACAATTGGACCAACCCTTGGTCACGAGGTTCCGTTTGGCCAACAGTTGGTCACAGGGAACCGTTGGCCCAACCCTTGGGCATGCGGGTCCGTTGGACCAACCCTAGACCGTTGGGCCAACACTTTGTCATGAGGGACCATTGGTTCAACGCTTGGTCACGAGTGACCATTTGGCCAACACTTGGTTACGAGGGTCCGTTGGGCCAACACTTTGTCATGAGGGACCATTGGTTCAACGCTTGGTCACGAGGGACCTTTGGTCCAACAGTTGGTCACCAGCGACGGTTGGGCCAACCCTTCATCACGAGGGTCCATTCGGCCATCACTTGGTCTCGTGCCAGCGCAGCTATGCGAGGTGCTCCCAGGGAGAACGCTACCTCTCCCCATATATGCTGATTGGGCCAATTTCAGCCATACCATCCTGCACCCTTATAAATTTGGTCACGAGGGACCATTGGAATAACCCTTGGTCACGAGGGACTGTTGGGCCAACAGTTGGTCACAGGGAACCGTTGGCCCAACCCTTGGTCATGCGGGTCCGTTGGACCAACCCTAGACCGTTGGGCCAACACTTGGTCACGAGGGACCGTTGGGCCAACACTTGGTCATGAGGGACCATTGGGCCATCACTAGGGCATGATGGTCTGTTGCGCCAACACTTGGTCATGAGGGACCATTGGTTCAACGCTTGGTCACGAGTGACCATTTGGCCAACACTTGGTCACGAGGGACCATTTGGCCAACACTTGGTCACGAGGGTCCGTTTGGCCATCACTTGGTCATGAGGGTCCATTCGGCCATCACTTGGTCTCGTGAGAGCGCTTGTGCCAGCGAAGGTATGCGAGGTGCTCCCTTGGAGAGCCCTCTCACGAGAGCACCGTGTGGTGCTCCCAACGAGAATGCTACCTCTCCCCATATATGCTGATTGGGCTAGCTTCATCCATACCATCTTTCACCCTTATAAATTTGGTCACAAGGGACCGTTGGGCCAACACTTGGTCACGAGGGACCGTTGGGCCAATCCTTGGTTACTAGGGTCCGTTTGGCCAACACTTGGTCACGATGGAATGTTGCACCAACACTTGGTCACGAGGTACCGTTGGGCCAACCCTTTGTCACCAGGGTCCATTTGGCCAACACTAGGTCACTAGGGAATGTTGCGCCAACACTTGGTCATGAGGGACCGTTGGGCCAACCCTTGGTCACTAGGTTCCGTTTGGCCAACACTTGGTCATGAGGGAACGTTGCGCCAACACTTGATCACGAGGGACCGTTGGGCCAACCCTTGGTCACGAGGGTCCATTGGGCCATCGCATGGTTTTGTGAGAGCACTCGTGCCAGCGCAGCTATGCGAGGTGCTCCCATGAAGAGCACTCTCATGAGAGCACCGTGCGGTGCTCCCAGGGAGAATGCTACCTCTCCCCAGATATGCTGATTGGGCCAGTTTCAGCCGTACCATCCTGTACCCTTATAAATTTGGTCACGAGGGACCATTTCGCCAACACGTGGTCATGAGGGACTGTTGGGCCAACACTCAGTCACGAGGGACCGTTGGGACAACCCTTGGTCACGAGGGTCCGTTGCGTCAACACTTGGTCACGAGGGACCCTTTGGCCAACAGTTGGTCACGAGGGACCATTGGGCCAACACTTGGTCATGAGGGTTCGTTGGGCCAACCCTTCGCTACGATGCTCCATTTGGCCAACACTTGGTCACGAGGGACCGTTGGGCCAACACTTGGTCTCGTGAGAGTGCTCGTGCCAACGCAGCTATGCGAGGTGCTCCCATGGAAAGCACTCTTGCAGGAGCACCATGCTGTGCTCCCAGGGAGAACGCTACCTCTCCCCACATATGTTGATTGGGCCAATTTCAGCCATACCATCCTGCACCCTTATAAATTTGGTCACGAGGGACCGTTGGCACAACCCTTGGTCACGATGCTTCGTTTGGCCAACACTTTGTCATGAGGGACCGTCGGGTCAACGCTTGGTCATGAGGGACCGTTTGGCCAACACTTGATCACGAGCGACTGTTGGCCCAACCCTTGGTCACGATGGTCTATTGGGCCAACAGGTGGTCATGAGGGACTGTTGGTTCAATGCTTGGTCACGAGGGACCGTTGGGCCAACCCTTGGTCACGAGGGACCGTTCCGCCAAAACTTGGTCTCGTGTAAGCGCAGCTATGCGAGGTGCTCCCACGAAGAGCACACTCACAGGAGCACTGTGCGATGCTCCCAGGGAGAATGCAACCTCTCCCCATATATGTTGATTGGGCCAGTTTCAGCCATACCATCCTACACCCTTATAAATTTGGTCACGAGGGACCGCTGGTTCAACGCTTGGTCAGGAGGGACCGTTTGGCCAACACTTGTTCACGAGGGACCGTTGGGCCAACACTTGCTCACGAGGGATAGTTGGGCCAGCAGTTAGTCACGAGGGACCGTTGGGCTAGCAGTTGGTCACGAGGGACCGTTGGGCCAGCAGTTGATCATAAGGAACCATTTGGACAACATTGGTCACGAGGGTCCGTTGGGCCAGCCCTTGGTCACGATGGTCTGTTGGGCCAACACTTGGTCACGAGGGACCGTTGGTTCAACGCTTGGTCACAAGCGACCACTGGTTCAACGCTTGGTCATGAGGGACCGTTTGGCCAACTCTTGGTCACGAGGGTCCGTTGGGACATCACTTGGTCTCGTGCGAGCGCAGCTATGCGAGGTGCTCCCATGAAGAGCACTCTCGCGAGAGCACCGTGCGGTTCTCCCTAGGAGAATGCTACCTCTCCCCTTATATGTTGATTGGGCCAGTTTCAGCCATACTATCCTGCACCCTTATAAATGTGGTCAGGAGGGACTGTTGGGCCAACACTTGATCACGAGGGACCTTTGGTTCAACGCTTGGTCACGAGGGACCGTTGGGCCAACAGTTGGCCACGAGGGACCGTTTGGACAACAGTTGGTCACGAGGGACCATTTGGGCAACACTTGGTCACGAGGGTCTGTTGGGCCATCACTTGGTCTGGTGAGAGTGATCATGCCAACGCAGCTATGCGAGGTGCTCCCACGGAGAGCACTCTTGCGAGAGCCCCGTGCAGTGCTCCCAGGGAGAATGCTACCTCTCCCCATATATGTTGATTGGGCCAGTTTCAGCCATACCATCCTGCACCCTTATAAATGTGGTCACGAGGGACAGTTGGGCTAACTCTTGGTCACGAGGGACCGCTGGTTCAACTCTTGGTCAGGAGGGACCGTAGGGCCAACACTTGGTCACGAGGGACCACTGGTTCAATGCTTGGTCATGAGGGTCCGTTGGGCCATCACTTGGTCTCGTGAGAGCGCTCGTGCCAACGCAACTATGCGAGGTGCTCCAATGGAGAGCACTCTTGCGAGAGCACCGTACAGTGCTCCTAGGGAGAACACTACCTCTCCTCATATATGTTGATTGGGTCAATTTCAGCCATACCATCCTGCACCCTTATAAATGTGGTCA
>MNCI01017330.1:48732-68511 GCA_015680685.1 Gnetum montanum
CCACGGCACCGATCCACGCGGAATAGCCTCCCGGACCAAGCGGCGGACCGAAGCGTACACGCTCCGCTCCACTTTCGGCCGGGAAGCAACGTTGGCCTCCATCCGCTTCCCTCTTGACAATTTCAAGCACTTTTTAACTCTCTTTTCAAATTCCTTTTCATCTTTCCCTCACGGTACTTGTTCACTATCGGTCTCTCGCGCGTATTTAGCCTTGGACGGAATTTACCACCCGCTTAGGGCTGCATTCCCAAACAACCCGACTCGCCGATAGCACCCCGTGATGTAGTAGGGTCTGAGCTTGATGGGGCTGTCACCCTCTCCGGCTCCCCATTCCTGGGGACTTAGGCTCGGCCCGCCACAGGGGACGCTTCTGCAGACTACAATTCGGGCGGCCACCACCTCCAGATTTTCATGCTGGGCTATTCCCGATTCGCTCGTCGTTACTAGGGGAATCCTCGTAAGTTTCTCTTCCTCCGCTTAGTTATATGCTTAAACTCGGTGGGTACCCTCGCCTGAACTGGGGTCACTGCGAAGAGGGAGCATCACCCCTCCTATGCGTGATGCAAAGGAGGAACATTGCCCCCGCCGGTCGCTCGGTCCCGCATCGCACCGAAGGAGAAGGGTGGGGAGGGGGCCAACATACCTCATGCATGCTCAGCGCAGGGAACGTGCAGACCACCACCACCATCCATCGTTCCATCTGGGTAGAAGCCAGAAAACACGATCGATGGTAACTTTTCAGGCGACCGCACCTCGGGAGACACGGACGACCACATCCACTGCCCCCTCGCACAGGGCAAAGAGGGCGTGCCCTAGGATCTGTCATCACACCTAGCTAGACGTGCCCTCGACCTAGGCCTCGGGCGCAACTTACGTTCAAAGATTCAATGATTCACGGGATTCTGCAATTCACACAAAGTATCGCATTTCGCTACGTTCTTCATCAAAACGAGAGCTGAGATATCCATTGTCGAGAGTCGTGGTTGGGGTCACCAACCCCGGTTGACCACCGCGGCAGACGTTCCTCGCATCCTTGGTGCCACTCGCACCCTTGCATTGGGGAAAGAGAAGCAAATGCCACCCGGGGGATGCGACCAAGCATCGACGTCCGGACAAGGGTGATGCCTACCACCCTACGAACGAGGACCCTGCTACGCAACCCACGGGTGCATGGGACGATAACCCGCGAAGCACCAGCATCGCAGCTGTTCGGCTCAATGCCCCCCGCATTTGCCCGAAGCGATGACGTACCCTGCAACCCACAGGCCGACGGCAGCCGTTCGCCTAGAACACGTGCGATGGGAGAAGAGAGCTGCACCCAGCCATCACATCTTATCCCCTTCCTCCAGCAGAACCGGATGGCCCGGGGAAGAAAACAGCGTCCCTCGTATGTCCCCCTCGCATCCAGCCTTTGTATTTTAAAAGCCGTTTGACCACGAACGTAGAGCTCTGTGACTCTCTCTCACCCAGGAGTACACGCTCCCTTCGCGGGTCGCCTATCCTCAACAGACGACGATGACATGTCCTCCATCGGGAGGGAACCCAAGCCCACTCCGGATCGATGCCCCGAAGCCTGCCTGGGCGATGGCATGCCCTTTGGGCCATCGATCTGTCAAACGTGCGAGGCGTACCTCTGATGCAACGTCTCGCACCCCTACCAAGCGCATGCTCTCCCCATGAAGTCCCATCCCGGCGAGGCACCACCGTCGTGGTCCCCCAAGCGTTCTTCGTCGCTGCGACGGGAACGCAAGACCGTGACCAACGAGACAAAACCATGTGCACGTCAATGATCCTACCGCAGGTTCACCTACGGTAACCTTGTTATGACTTCTCCTTCCTCTAAACGATAAGGTTCAATGAGCTTCTCATGACATCGATGATGGTGAAACCATCATCATCGCCGTAATCCAAACATTTCACCGGATCGTTCAATCGGTAGGAGCAATGGACGGTGTGTACAAAGGGCAGGGACGTAGTCAACGCGAGCTGATGACTCACGCTTACTAGGAATTCCTTGTTCAAGATTGATAATTACAAAGATCTATCCACATCACGATGCATTTTCACAAGATTTCCCGATCCTCTTGGACCAGGGAAGGAGGCTCGCTGAATGCATCAGTGTAGCGCGCGTGTGGCCCAGAACATCTAAGGGCATCATAGACCTGTTATTGCCTCAAACTTCCATGGCCTGAGTGGCCATAGTCCCTCTAAGAAGCTGTCCATGAAGGGCATACCTCCACGTAGCTAGTTAGCAGGCTAAGGTCTTGTTCGTTAACGGAATTAACCAGACAAATCACTCCACCAACTAAGAATGGCCATGCACCACCACCCATAGAATCAAGAAAGAGCTCTCAATCTGTCAATCCTTACTATGTCTGGATCTGGTAAGTTTTCCCATGTTGAGTCAAATTAAGCCGCAGGCTCCACTCCTGGTGGTGCCCTTCCGTCAATTCCTTTAAGTTTCAGCCTTGCGACCATACTCCCCCCAGAACCCAAACACTCTACTCGGAAGGTGCCGACGGAGTCCTAAGAGCAACATCCGCCAATCCCTGGTCGACATCGTTTATGGTTGAGACTAGGACGGTATCTGATCGTCTTTGAGCCCCCAAATTTCGTTCTTGATTAACGAAAACATCCTTGGCAAATGCTTTCACACTAGTTCATCTTTCATAAATCCAAGAATTTCACCTCTGATAATGAAATACGAATGCCCCTGACAGTCCCTATTAATCATTACTCCCATCCCGAAGGCCAACACAACAGGATCGAAATCCTATCGCGTTATTCCATGCTAATGTATTCACAGCATAGGCTTGCTTTGAGCACTCTAGTTTTTTCAAAGTAACAGCGTCGGAGCCACGACCCAGCCAATTAAGGCCAGCACCACGTCGCCGACAGAAGGAACGGAGCGGTCAATGCACACCGCATCGGCAGACCGACCGCCCCATCCCAAGATCCAACTACGAGCTTTTTAACTGCAACAACTTAAATATACGCTATTGGAGCTAGAATTACCGCAGTTGCTGGCACCAGACTTGCCCTCCAATGGATCCTCGGTAAGGGCTTTAAATTGTACTCATTCCAATTACCAGACTCGATGAGCCCGGTATTGTTATTTATTGTCACTACCTCCCCGTGTCAGGATTGGGTAATTTGCGTGCCTGATACCTTCCTTGGATGTGGTAGCCGTTTCTCAGGCTCCCTCTCCAGAATCGAACCCTAATTCCCTGTCACCCGTCACAACCATGGTAGGCCTCTATCCTACCATCGAAAGTTGACAGGGCAGAAATTTGAATGAAGCGTCGCCGGCACAAGGGCCGTGCGATCCGTCCAGTTACCATGATTCACCGAGTAGGGGAGCAAGCTCGCATTGGCCTTTTATCTAATAAATGCATCCCTTTCGAGAGTCGGGATTTGCTGCACGTATTAGCTCCAGAATTACTATGGTTATCTGAGTAGTAAGGTACCATCAAAGAAACTATAACTGATTTAATGAGCCATCCACAGTTTCACCGTTTGAAGTAAGTTCATACTTAGACATGCATGGCTTAATCTTTGAGACAAGCATATGACTACTAGCAGGATCAACCAGGTAACGCCGTCCGCACCCATGCGGTGGGCACCGTCATCCTTCCTTACTCGAAAGGCACGACACACCCTCCACGCACCGATTTCGCATAGAATCCTTTGCGGGCAGCGTTCCCCGGTTTATGCCCAGGAAACGCGGCACCGCAACAAGCCACAAACGCAGCCTCGCTCTCGACCACGGACGTTCGAGTGTTGAGGGCATCGAGCAAGTGCACAGCTTACTGCCCGCACCATCCAACATTCATGCAAATGCCCAACATCGAGGTTCGCCTACGGGTTCCACCATCCCCTCGATAAGATTACCGAACCTGAGAGCGCTACCTCAAAAATGCTTCTCCGTGAGAACAAAGTTCCATGCAGGAAGCAGCACACGCCGCACCGATAAAGGCCACCTCTGGGGCCACCCACTGAAGAACGAGCCACGTGAACGTGCATGAAGGACAACAAAACCTCAGTCCTTATGGTACCCCAGCACATGCACGTGAACTCGCATCTACCACCCGCGTGCTACTGAGCGGTCGGATCCGTGATCAGGAAGAGGAAACATGCACCCGACGCTACCCCGTGGGGGCGTTGACATGCTCTGCTACCTCAACCACACAAACCCGACGCAGCCGTTCGCACGTGCTCAACCGCTTTCCCATCAAGGAAAACAAGAGAGGAATCCCAGAATTGCAAACCCAACTATGAACCGACACCGGGGGCGTCGTTCGCATCACAACGCAAGCCTGTATCCTTGAATCCGCGAAAGGCTATTCTCGAGATGCTACGATCACGAAACGGTCACCCGAATCAATAGAATCCTTGAACCAAAAACAACAGTGAGGCACCCACAAATGCATGGAGAACAAGAGAGGCGAGGTCGCTCTTCCTTTCTCGACCCATCTAGGTGAACTCGCCATTATCACCCATGCGCTACTAGGCAATCGAATAGGTGAACAGGGAGAGATGACATGCACTCGACGCTACCCCTTGGGGGAGTCCAAACACTCTGCCTCCTCCACCGCACCGAATCAATGCTACCATTCGCACGAAATCGTTGAACAACGTTTCCGCATAGGATCGTTCAATCCCGTAAAGCCATCAGTGCCGGCTTCGATCTCGCAACTCTTTAGAAACGAGTTTCAGGGTTAACCAAATTCCCCATCACATGACCGAGCAACAAAAAACTCCTTTGTGAAACACAGAGACATAGCGTGCCGCAGCCAAGACAAGGGATTTTCGAGACATGGCCTCAAACATCCCTCTGACTGCTTCTCCTAACCCTTAAACAACTTACGACCGTGTTCGAGCGTGCGCTCAAACTTCGCAACCTACTCCAAGGGAAGGCACTACCTGTGTCCTTGAGTCTACAAAAGGCTCTTTTCGTTGTGCTACGACCTCAAGATGGTCACACGAGTCTATAGAGTCCTCAAATAGAAACCAACAATGAGGCACCCTCAACTGCATGCAGAACAAGAGAGAACATGTCCCTCATCCACTCTCGACCCGTCCATGTGAACTCGTCATTACCACCCATGCGCTACTAGGCAATCGAATCGGTGAACAGGCAGAGACGACATGCGCTCGACGCTACCCCGTGGGGGCGTCCAAACGCTCTGCCTCCTCTACCGCACCGAATCAACACTACCGTTCGCACGAAATCGTTGAACAATGTTTCTACACGGGATCGTTCAATCCCGTAAAGCCATCAGTGCCGGCTCCGATCACGCAACTCTATAGAAACGAGTTTCAGGGTTAACCGAATTCCCAGTCAAGTGATCGAGCAATAGAAAACTCCTTCGTGAAACATAGAGACACAGCGTGCCGCAGCCAAGACAAGGGATTTTCGAGACATGGCCTCAAACATCCCTCCAACTGCTTCTCCTAACCCTTAAACAACTTACGACCGTGTTCGAGCGTGCGCTCAAACTTCGCAAGCTACTCCAAGGGAAGGCGCTACCTGTGTCCTTGAGTCCACAAAAGGCTCTTTTCGTTGTGCTACGACCTCGAGACGGTCACACGAGTCTATAGAGTTCGCAAACAGAAACCAACAACGACGCACCCTCAACTGCATGCAGAACAAGAGAGAACATGTCCCTCGTCCTTTCTCGACCCGTCCATGTGAACTCGCCATTACCACCCATGCGCTACCAAGCAATTGAATCGGTGAACAGGCAGAGACGACATGCGCTCAACGCTACCCCATGGGGGCGTCCAAATGCTCTGCCTCCTCCACCACACCAAATCAACGCTACCGTTCGCACGAAACCGTTGAACAACATTTCCGCACAGGATCGTTCAATCCCGTAAAGCCATTAGTGTCGGCTCCGATCTCGCAACTCTATAGAAACGAGTTTCAGGGTTAACCGAATTCCCAGTCAAGTGATCGAGCAATAGAAAACTCCTTCGTGAAACATAGAGACACAGCGTGCCGCAGCCAAGACAAGGGATTTTCGAGACATGGCCTCAAACATCCCTCCAACTGCTTCTCCTACCCTTTAAACAACTTACGACCGTGTTCGAGCGTGCGCTCAAACTTCGCAAGCTACTCCAAGCGAAGGCGCTACCTGTGTCCTTGAGTCCACAAAAGGCTCTTTTCATTGTGCTATGACCTCGAGATGGTCACCCGAGTCTATAGAGTCCTCAAACCGAAACCAACAATGAGGCACCCTCGACTGCATGTAGAACAAGAGAGAACATGTCCCTCGTCCTTTCTCGACCCGTCCATGTGAACTCGCCATTACCACCCATGTGCTACTAGGCAATCGAATCGGTGAATAGGCAGATATGACATGTGCTCGACGCTACCCCATGGGGGTGTCCAAACGCTCTGCCTCCTTCACCGCACCGAATCAACGCTACCGTTCGCACGAAATCGTTGAACAATGTTTCCACACAGGATCGTTCAATCGCGTAAAGCCATCAGTGTCGACTCTGATCACGCAACTCTATAGAAATGAGTTTCAGGGTTAACCGAATTCCCCGTCCCATGACCAAGCAACAGAAAACTCCTTCATGGAACACAGAGACACAGCGTGCCATAGCCAAGACAAGGGATTTTCGAGACATGGCCTCAAACATCCCTCCGACTGCTTCTCCTAACCCTTAAACAACTTACAACCGTGTTCGAGTGTGCGCTCAAAATTCGCAATCTACTCCAAGGGAAGGCGCTACTAGTGCCCTTGAGTCCACAAAAGGCTCTTTTCATTGTGCTATGACCTCGAGACGGTCACCCGAGTCTATAGAGTTCTCAAACCAAAATCAACAACGACGCACCCTCGACTGCATGCAGAACAAGAGAGAACATGTCCCTCATCCTTTCTTGACCTGTCCATGTGAACTCGCCATTACCACCCATGTGCTACTAGGTAATCGAATCGATGAACAGGCAGAGACGACATGCACTCGAAGCTACCCCGTGGGGGCATCCAAACTCTCTACCTCCTCCGCCGCACCGAATCAATGCTACCGTTTGCACGAAATCGTTGAACAACGTTTCTGCATGGGATCATTCAATCCCGTAAAGCCATCAGTGCCGGCTCCGATCTCGCAACTCTATAGAAATGAGTTTCAGGGTTAACCGAATTCCCCGTCACGTGACCGAGCAACAGAAGACTCCTTCGTGAAACACAGAGACACAGCGTGCCGCAGCCAAGACTAGGGATTTCCGAGACATGGCCTCAAACATCCCTCCGACTGCTTCTCCTAACCCTTAAACAACTTATGACTGTGTTCGAGCGTGCGCTCAAACTTTGCAAGCTACTCCAAGGGAAGGCGATACCTATGTCCTTGAGTCCACAAAAGGCTCTTTTCGTTGTGCTACAACCTCGAGACGGTCACCCGAGTCTATAGAGTCCTCAAACCGAAACCAACAACGAGGCACCCTCGACTCCATGCAGAACAAGAGAAAACATGTTCCTCGTCCTTTCTCGAGCCGTCCATGTGAACTTGCCATTACCATCCATGCGCTACTAGGCAATCGAATCGGTGAATAGGCAGAGACGACATGCACTCGACGCTACCCCGTGGGGGCGTGCAAACGCTCTGCCTCCTCCACCGCACCGAATCAATGCTACCGTTCGCACGAAATCGTTGAACAATGTTTCCGCATGGGATCGTTCAATCCCGTAAAGCCATCAGAGCTGACTCCAATCTCGCAACTCTATAGAAATGAGTTTCAGGGTTACCCGAATTCCTCGTTACGCGACCGAGCAATAGAAAACTCCTTCGTGAAACACAGAGACATAGCATGCCGCAACCAAGACAAGGGATTTCCGAGACATGGCCTCAAACATCCCTTCGACTGCTTCTCCTAACCCTTAAACAACTTACAACCATGTTCAAGCGTGTGCTCAAACTTCACAAGCTACTCCAAGGGAAGGCACTACCTGTGTCCTTGAGTCCAAAAAGGCTCTTTTCGTTGTGCTATGACCTCGAAATGGTAACCCGAGTCTATAGAGTCCTCAAACCGAAACCAACAATGACCACGAAATGGTCACCCGAATCAAATCGTAAACGAGGACACCGCCTTCTCCGGGGTTATCCTTCTTCCCAACAAGCCTTGCAAGTCATCCACATGAACAACCAAGCCGCGATATCATGGGCAGGGCAAAACATCCCTGGGGTGAGAAACCCATGTATCACTTTATCTCTCCAACCTCTCGTCAACTCTACCTCCCCCTATATATGTTGATTGGGCCAGTTTCAGCCATACCGTCCCACACCCTTATAAATTTGGTCATGAAAGACCAAATCAATGCTCTCAGGGAGGGCGATCTCATGTAGAACGCTCTAAAGGAGGGCATCCCCAATAAGACCGTTCTCAAGGACGACATTCTAATACAAATGTAGCTCAACAAATGCGCTCTCAAGGAGAACACTCTCACCTGCATAACATAAAGTGCTCTCAGGGAGAATGCTCTAAGGGAGACCGCTCTCCAGGAGGTCACCCTCCAAGATGAAGCTCTCTACGAGAGTGCCCTCTTAGAGAACACTATAACGTAGCGCAATGCGCTCTCGAGAAAGATGCTCTCAAGGAGATTGCTCTTCGAGATGCCACTCTTACACAGAAAGCTCTGCATGAGAACGCTCTCAAGAAGGGCACTCTCGGGGAGGTCGATCTCATGAAGAACGTTCTTAAGAAAGACGCGCTCTTGAGTAGGGCATCCTCTGGGAGGCCAATCTCAAGGAGGGCATTCTCAGGAAGGGCACTCTTACGGAGGGCATTCTCCAAAAGAACGTGCTCAATGAGGGCGCTCTCGAGGTGAACACTCTCACGTGCATACCGCAAGGTGCTCTCATGGACAACGCTTTCATCGAATCTGCTCTCAAGGAGAATGCTCTTGCAAAGGCCGCTCTACTGGAGGGCACTCTTCAACAAAACGTTCTCGATGATGGCGCTCCGTGGAGAACGCTCAAATGGAAGGCCACTTTAGCAGGGCACTGTCCAGAGAATGCTCTCAGGGAAGGTGATCTCACGTACAATGCTCTCAAGGAGGACGCTCTCAATGAGGGCATCCTTCAAGAGCGATCTCTCAACGAGAGCACTCTCTAAGAGAACACTCTCACGCAACTAACGCTAAGCACTCTCGGGGAAGGCGCTCTCAAGGAGAACACTATCCGAAAAGCAGCTCTAATGGAGCACGCTCCTAGAGAGGCCGCTACCACCGAGAATGTTCTTAAAGAGGACGTGTCTCCAGAAGGGCGTCCTCAACAACACCGTTCTCAGAGAGGGCACTCTTAGGAAGGGCACTCTTTGATCCAAGCATTCTCAATGACGGCACTCTCAAGGTGAACACTCTCACGTGCATAACGCAAGGTTATCCCATGGACAACGCCATCATGGAGGAAGCTCTCAAGGAGAACACTTTCACAGAGACTGCTCTTAGGAAGAACGATCTCAGGAAAGGCGATCTAAATGAGGGCATCCTTCAATAGAATGATCTCGACGAGGGCACTCTATGAAGAATGATCCGAGAGAGGGCACCCTCAAAGAGAACACTTGTTAGATGGTCGCTCTAACAGAGGGCACTCTGAAGAAGAACGCTCTCAAGGAGGGCGTCCTCAGCCAGACCGATCTCAACGAGGGCGCTGTAATGGAGGATGCTCTCCAAGAGAACGCTCCCAAAAACAGTGCTCTCAGGGAGAACACTATCATGTGCATAACACAAGGTGATCTTAGGTCGAACGCTCTGAGGGTGCTTGCACTAATGAAGACCATTCTCTAAGAGGGCACCTTCTGAGAAAGAGCTCTCAACGAGGGCAGTTTCAAGAAGAACGCTCTCACGGGCGTAGCACAAGATAATCAGAGAACGCGTCCTCAGGAAGAACGTTCTCACAGAGGCCGCTCTCAGGGAAAATGCTCTCGTGAAGGGCACGCTCTAAACGAAGGCACTCTTCAACAGAACGATCTCAACAAGGGTGCTCTCAAAGAGAACGCTCTTCCGAAGGCCCCTCCAATGAAGGGCACTCCTAAAAACAACGCTCTCATTGAGGGCGATCTCACAGAGCCCACTCTCAAGGAAGGCATTCTAATCAAGGCCACTCTCCAAGAGAACGCTCTCAACAAAGGTGCTCTCAAGGAGAACACTCTCACGTGCACAACGCAAGGTTCCCTAGAGGAGAATGCTCTGAGAGAGGTCGCTCTAAGGGAGAGAGCTCTTAGGGAGAACGCTCTTGAGGAGGGCGATCTCATGTAGAATGCTCTTAAAGGGGGACTCTCTCAACAAGGGTGTCCCCAGCAAAACCGATCTCAATGACGTTGTTCTAATGGAGGTAGCTCTCCAAGAGAACAATCTCAACAAAGGTGCTCTCCAGGAGAACACTCTCGCATGCATAACACAAAGTGCGCTCAGGGAGTTCCCTTTTGAGGGAGAGCACTCACCCAGAGGGAGCTCTCAACGAGGGCGCTCCAAGAAGAACGCTCCAGGGCAACCAACCCCATGGAAGATGCCCACAATGCTGCAAGCCTTTTATCTCAAATCGTAAACAAGGACACCGCCTTCTTCGGGGCTATCCTTCCTCGCAAACAAGGCTCGCGGGTCACGGACATGAAGAACGAGGCCGTGATATCATGGGTAGGGCAAGGCATCCCTGAGGGGAGAAACCCACGTATCGCTCTATCACTCTGACCGCTCATCAACTCTACCTCCCCCTATATATGTTGATTGGGCCAGTTTCAGCCATACCGTCCCACACCCTTATAAATTTGATCACGAAGGACCAGCTCAAGGAGAGCGCTCTCACGTGCGTGGTGCAAGGTGCTCTCTTGGAGGGCGTTCTCAAAGAGAATGCTCTCCGAAAGGCCACTCTAACAGCAGGCACTCTCATGGAGGGCATTCTCAGGGAGGGTGCTCCTCCAAAGAACACTCTCAACGACGACGCTCTCGAGGAGAACATTCACACGAGGGCGCAAGGCTCTCTCAAGGAGAACACTCTCGTGAAGGTTGCTCTGATGGAGGTAGCTCTCAGGGAGAACGCTCTCAAGGAGGGCACTCTTCGACACAGTGCTCCCAACCAGGGTGTTACAAGGAGAACGCTCCCACCGAGGGCCCTCTCAAGGAGAAAGCTCTTTGAAAGGCTGCTCTAACGGAGTGTGCTCTCAAGGAGAACGCTTTACGGGAGGGCACCCCTAGCAAGACCGATCTCAAGAAGGGGGCTCTATAAGAGAATGCTCTCAACAAGGGCGCTCTCAAGGAGAACACTCTCATGTGCGCAACGCAAGGTGCTCTCAGGGAGGTCGCACTGAGGGAGAACACTCTCAAAGAGGGCATCCCCAGCGACACCTATCTCAGTGAGGGCGTCCGCAGTTAGATTGCTCTCAAAGAGGGCATTCTCAGGGAGGGCACTCTTAGGAAGACCACTCCCAAGGAGACTGCTCCTGATGGGGGTGCTCTCAATGAAGGCGCTCCAGGGAGAACACTCCCAATGAAGACGTCCTAAGGGAGACAACTCTCAGGGAGGGCACTCTTACGAAGACCACTCTCAGGGAGACCACTCTCAACAAGGGCGCTCCAAGGAGAACGCTATCAATGAGGACGTCCACAGGGAGACTGCTCTCAAGGAGGGCATTCTTAGGGAAGACGCTCTTAGGAAGGACGACCTACGAAATAACGCTCTCAAGGTGAAAACTCTCACGTGCGTAACGCAAGGTGCTCTTATGGAGAACGCTCTCACGGAGGCAGCTCTAATGGAGGATGCTCTCAGGGAGAACGCTCTCAAGGAGGGCACTCTTCGACAAAACTCTCTCAACGAGGGCACTCCAAGGAGAACGCTTTTGATGAGGGCGCTGTCAGAGAGACTGCTCTCAAGGAGGGCATTCTCCAGGGAGACCGCTCTCAACGAGGGTGCTCCAGGGAGAACGCTCCCGATGAAGGCGTCCTCAGTGAGATTGCTCTTTAGGAGGACGTTCTCAGGGAGGGCACTCTTAGGAAGACCACTCCCAAGGAGACTGCTCTCGATGAGGGCACTCTCAATGAGGGCACTCCAGGGAGAACGCTCCCGATGAGGGCATCCTCAGTGAGATTGCTCTCAAGGAGGGCGTTCTTAGGGAGGGCACACTTAGGAAGACTGCTCCCAAGGAGACTGCTCCCGATGAGGGCACTCGAGGGAGAACGTTCATGATGAAGGCATCCTCAGCAAGATTGCTCTCAAGAAGGGCATTCTCAAGGAGGGCACTCTTACGAAGACCGCTCTCAAGGAGACCGCTCCCCATGAGCGCGCTCTCAGGGAGACCGCTCTCAAGGAGGGCGTTCTCAGGGAGGGCGCTCTTAGGAAGGGCGCTCTATGAAAGAATGCTCTCAAGGTGAAAACTCTCAGGTGCATAACGCAGGGTGCTCTCATGGAGAACGCTCTCATGGAGGCTGCTCTAACAGAGGATGCTCTCCAACAGAATGCTCTTGCGGAGGGTGCTCTTAAGGAGAACATTCACACCAAGGTGCAAGGCGCTCTCAAGGAGAACGCTCTCACGGAGGCTACTCTGACTGAGGCAGCTCTCACAGAGAACGCTCCTAGGGAGGGCACTCTTCGACAGAATGCTCTCAACCAAGGTGTTACAGGGAGAACGCTCCCAGCGAGGGCCCTCTCAAGGAGAAAGCTCTTCAGAAGGCCACTCTAACGGAGGGTGCTCTCAACGAGAATGCTCTCGGGGAGGGCGCCCCTAGAAAGACTGATCTCAAGAAGGGTGCTCTCCAAGACAATGCTCTCAAAAAGTACGCTCTCAAGGAGAACACTCTCAGGTGCGCAACGCAAGGTGCTCTCAAGGAGGTCGCTCTCGGGGAGGGCACCCTTCGAAAAGGAGCTCTCAACGAAGGTGCTCTCCAGGAGAACAATCTCACGTCCGTAGCCCAAGGCACTCTCAAGGAGAACGCTCTCCGAAAGGCCGCTCTCACGGAGAACATTCTTTAGGACACTCTCGAGCAAGCATTGGCCGAATGGACCTTCGTGACCAAATTTATAAGTGTCCAGGATGGTATGGATAAAACCGGCCCAATCAACATATATAGTGAGAGATAGTGTTCTCCCCGGGAGCGCACTCTTAAGGAGGGCGCTCTCTAGGAGAGTGTTCTCATGGAGGGCACTCTCTAGGAGAGCGTTTTCATGGAGGGCGCTCCCACAGAGAGCGTGCTCACGTTGAGCATGCTCAAGGAGGGCGCTCTCACGAAGAATGCTCTCAAGGAGGGCATTCTCGGGGAGAACGCTTTCAGGGAGGCCACTCCAAGGAAGAGCGCTCTACAACAAAATGCTCTCAACCAGGGCTCTCTCATTGAGAACGCTCTCAAATGCACAATGCAAGGCTCTCTGATGAAGGACACTCCTTGAGAGAACACCATCACGTGCATAGCAAGAAGCACTCCCACGGAGAGTGCTCTCGCAAGCGCTGCATGAGGCGCTCTCATGAGAGCGCGCTCTTGCCAGCGCAGCTATGCGAGGAGCTCTCGTGAAAGTGCTCTCGCGAGAGCATCTTGCAATGCTCCCAAGAAGAACGCTACCTCTCCCTATATATGCTGATTGGGCCAGTTTTAGCCATACCGTCCCGCACCCTTATAAATTTGGTCATGAAGACTGCGTTCTCAAAAAGAGCGTTCTCAGAGAGAGAGCACCAAGTAAGGGCACCCTCAAGGAAAATGCTCTCAGTGAGAATGCTCTCGGGGAGGGTTCTCTCAGCGAGAACGCTCTAACAAAGGCTGCTCTCCATGAGAATGCTCTCAACGAGCATGCTCTTGAGGACAACATTCTCACGTGCGTAACGCAAGGCACTCTCAAAGAGGGTGCACTCAACGAGAATGCTCTCAAGAACACCCCTGTAACAGAGGGTGCTCTTTGAGAGAACGCTTTCAATGAGGGTGCTCTCAAGGAGAACACTCTCATGAGCATAGCACAAGGCGCTCTTAGGGAGGGTGATCTCAAGGAGAACGCTCTCAGGGAGGCTACTCTAACAGAGGCCGCTCTCGCAGAGGACGATCTTGCAAAGGGCAGTCTTAAGGAGGATGCTATTGGAGAGGGTGTCCTCAGTGAGCCCATTCTTAGGGAGGGCACTCTCATGGAGGGTGTGCTCCGAGAGAACGCTCTTAATGAGGGCGCTCTCCAAGAGACCACTCTCACGTGCGTAGCGCAAGGTGTACTCATGGAGAACGCTCCCATGGAGGGAGCTCTCAGGGAGGGCGCTCTAATGGAGGAAGCTCTCCAAGACAATGCTCTCGAGGAGAATACTCTCATGGGCGTAGCGCAAGGCATTGTTAGGGAGAGCGCTTGGAGGGAGGCTACTCTCCAGGAGGGCGCTCTCAACGAGAACACTCTCACGTGCGTAGCGCAAGGTGTACTCATGGAGAACGCTCCCATGGAGGGAGCTCTCAGGGAGTGCGCTCTAATGGAGGATGCCCTCCAAGACAATGCTCTCGAGGAGAATACTCTCATGTGCGTAGCGCAAGGCATTGTTAGGGAGAACGCTTGGAGGGAGGCTACTCTCCAGGAGGGCGCTCTCAATGAGAACACTCTCACGTGCATTGCGCAAGGTGCTCTCATGAAGGGTGCTCTCAAGGAGAACGCTTTCCAAAAAGCCACTCTAACAAAGGGCTCTCTCAAGGAGAACAGTCTCACAGAGCATGCTCTTAAGGAGGGTGTCCTTAGGGAGACACTTCTCTTGGAGGGAACTCTTAGGAAGGGCACGCTTTGAGAGAACGCTCTTAACAAAGGCGCTCTAAAGGAGAACACTCCCAGATGCGTAGCGTAAGGCACTATCAGGGAAAATGCTATGAGGGAGGCTGCTCTCAGGGAGAGCACTCTCTAGGAGCATGCCCTTCGAGATGGTGCTCTCAATGAGAACACTCTCACGTGCGTAGCGGAAGGTGCTCTAGGGGAGGGTGCTCTCAAGGAGAATGTTCTTATGGAGCACACTCTTAAGGAGGATGCTCTCAAGGAGGGCATCCTCAGGGAGACTGTTCTCAAGGAGGGCACTCTCCAAGAGAACGCTCTCAATGAGGGCACTTTCGAGGAGAACACTCCCACGTGCGTAGCACAAGGCGCTCTCAGGGAGGGCGCTCCAAAGGAGAACGCTCCCACGTGCATAGTGTAAGGTGCTCTCGGGGAGAACGCTTTTAGCGAGAACGCTCTCCATGGAGTGCGCTCCCACAGAGAGCGTGCTCATGTTCAGCATGCTCAGGGAGGGTGCTCTCCAGGAGAACGCTCTCAACGAGGACGCTCTCCAGGAGAATGCTCTCACGTGCATAGTGCAAGGTGTGCTCAGGGAGAACGCTCCCACGAAGGGTGATCTCAACGAGAACACTCTCACATGCATACCGAAAGGTGCTTTCGGGGAGGGCGCTCTCAAGGAGAACGCTCTCAGGGAGCATGCTCTCGAGGAGGGCGTCCTCACGTGCATAATGCAAGGCACTCTCACAGAGGGTGCACTCAGCGAGAACGCTATCAAGAACACTACTCTAACGGAGGGCATCCTCACGTGCGTAATGCCAAGGTGCTCTCAGAGAGGGTGCACTCAGTGAGAACGCTCTTAACATGGGTGCTCTCGAGGAGACCGTTCTCAAGGAGGGCACTCTCCAAGAGAACGCTCTCAATGAGGATGCTTTTGAGGAGAAAGCTCTCACGTGCGTAGCGCAAGGTGCTCTCTGGGAGGGCGCTCCCAAGGGTAACGCTCTCATGTGCGTAGCGTAAGGTGCTCTCGAGGAGAACGTTGTCAGTGAGAATGCTCTATAGGAGGCAGCTCTCATGGACGGTGCTACCACAGAGAGCGTGCTCACGTTGAGCATGCTTAGGAAGGGCACTCTCACGGAGAACACTCTCAAGGAGGTCATTCTCGAGAAGAACGCTTTGAGGGAGGCCACTCCCAGGAAGAGCGCTCTCCAAAAAAATGCTCTCAACGAGGCCTCTCTCATTGAAAATGCTCTCAAATGCATAACACAAGGCTCTCTCGGGGAGTACACTCTAAGAGAGAACACCATCACATTGCGCAGCAAGAGGCACTCCCACGGAGAGTGCTCTCGCAAGCGCTGCATGAGACGCTCTTGGGAGAGCGCTCTTGCCAGCGCAGCTATGCGAGGCACTCTCGCGAGAGCACCGTGCAATGCTCCCAGGAAGAACGCTACCTCTCCCCATATATGCTAATTGGGTCAGTTTCAGCCATACCATCTTGCACCCTTATAAATTTGGTCACGAAGCTCCATTGGGCCAACCCTTGTTCTCAGGGAGGGCACTCCTAGGAAGGGCATGCTCCGAGAGAACGCTCTCACATGCGTAGCGCAAGGCACTATCAAGGAGAATGCTCTGAGGGAGGCTGCTCGCAGGGAGAGTGCTCTCAGGGAGGGTGCTCTCAAGGAGAATACTCTCACGTGCATACCGGGAAGGCACTCTCAAGGAGAATGCTCTTAGGGAGCATGCTCTCAAGGAGGGCATCCGTTTGGCCAGCACTTGGACTCATGAGAGTGCTCGTGCCATCGCAGCTAAGCGAGTTGCTCCCATGGAGAGCACTCTCACGAGAGCATAGTGCGGTGCTCCCAGGGAGAACACTACCTCTCCCCATATGTGCTGATTGGGCCAGTTTTAGCCATACCATCCTGCACCCTTATAAATTTGGTCACGAGGGACCGTTGGGCCAACACTTGGTCACGAGGGTCCGTTGGGGCAACCCTTGGTCACGAGGGACCGTTTGGCGAACACTTGGTTACAAGGGACCGTTGGGGCAACCCTTGGTCACGCGGGACTATTTGGCGAACACTTGATCACGAGGGATCGTTTGGCGAACACTTGGTCATGAGGGACCGTTGGGCCAACCCTTGGTCATGAGGGACCGTTGGGCCAACAGTTGGTCACAAGGTTCCATTGGACCAACAGTTGGTCACAAGGTTCCATTGGGCCATCACTTGGTCACGATTGTCTGTTGGACCAACACTTGGCCATGAGGGACCATTGGTTCAGCGCTTGGTCACGAGGGACCGTTTGGTCAACACTTGGTCACGAGGGTCCGTTGGGGCAACCCTTGGTCACGAGGGACCGTTTGGCCAACAGTTGGTCACGAGGGACCGTTTGGCCAACACTTGGTCATGAGGGACCGTTGGGCCAACCCTTGGTCACGAGGGACCGTTGGGCCAACACTTGGTCACAAGGGACCATTGGGCCAACCCTTGGTCATGAGGGACTGTATGGCCAACACTTGGTCATGAGGGACCGTTGGGCCAACACTTGGTCACGAGGGTCCGTTTGGCCAACACTTGGTCACGAGGGTCCGTATGGCCAAGACTTGGTCACGAGGGACCATTGCGCCAACTCTTGGTCACGAGGGACCATTGGTCCAACAGTTGGTCACCAGGGGTGGTTGGGCCAACCCTTCGTCACGAGGGTCCGTTTGGCCAACACTTGGTCACGAGGGTCCGTCGGTCCAACAGTTGGTCACCAGGGACNCCAACAATTGGTCACGAGGGACTGTTTGGCCAACAATTGGTCACGAGGGACTGTTGGGCCAACCCTTGGTCACGAGGGACCGTTGGGCCAACACTTGGACATGAGGGTCCATTGAGCCAACCCTTGGTCACGAGCGTCCGTTTGGCCAACAGTTGGTCACGAGGTTCCGTTGGGCCATCACTTGGTCACGATTGTCTGTTGGACCAACACTTGGCCATGAGGGACCATTGGTTCAGCGCTTGGTCACGAGGGACCGTTTGGTCAACACTTGGTCACGAGGGTCCGTTGGGCCATCACTTGGTCTCGTGAGAGTGCTTGTGCCAGCACAGCTATGCGATGTGCTCCCATGGAGAGCACTCTCACGAGAGCACCGTATGGTGCTCCCAGCAAGAATGCTACCTCTCCCCATATATGCTGATTAGGCCAGTTTCAGCCATACCATCCTGCACCCTTATAAATTTGGTCATGAGGGACGACTGGGCTAACACTTGGTCACGAGGAACCGCTAGTTCAACGCTTGGTCAGGAGGGACCGTAGGGCCAACACTTGGTCACGAGGGACCGCTGGTTCAATGCTTGGTCATGAGGGTCCATTGGGACATCACTTGGTCTCGTGAGAGCGCTCGTGCCAACGCAGCTATGCGAGGTGCTCCCATGGAGAGCACTCTTGTGAGAGCACCGTACAGTGCTCCCAGGGAGAACGCTACCTTTCCCCATATATGTTGATTGGGCCAATTTCAGCCATACCATTGTGCACCCTTATAAATGTGGTCACGAGGGACCGTTCGGCCAACACTTGGTCACGAGGGACTGTTGGACCAACACTTGGTCACGAGGGTTCGTTGGGACAACCCTTCGCCACGCTGCTCTGTTTGGCCAACACTCGGTCACGAGGGACCGTTTGGTAAACACTTGGTCACGAGAGACCGTTGGGGCAACCCTTGGTCACGAGGGACCGTTCGGCAAACACTTGGTCACGAGGGTTCGTTGGGACAACCCTTCGCCACGCTGCTCTGTTTGGCCAACACTCGGTCACGAGGGACCGTTCGGCCAACACTTGGTCATTAGGGACCGCTGGTTCAATGCTTGGTCATGAGGGTCCATTGGGACATCACTTGGTCTCGTGCCAGCGCAGCTAAGCGAGGTGCTCCCATGGAGAGCACTGTTGTGAGAGCACCGTACAGTGCTCCCAGGGAGAACGCTACCTTTCCCCATATATGTTGATTGGGTTAGTTTTAGCCATACCATCCTGCACCCTTATAAATTTGGTCACGAGGGACCGTTTGGCCACCCCCTAGTCACGAGGGTCCAATGGCCATTACTTGGTCTCATGCCAGCGCAGCTATGCGAGGTGCGCCCATGGAGAGCACTCTCACGAGAGCACCGTGCGGTGCTCCCAGGGCGAACGCTACCTCTCCCCAGATATGCTGATTGGGCCAGTTTCAGCCAAACCGTCTTTTGCACCCTTATAAATTTGGTCACGAGGGACCGTTGGGGCAACCCTTAGTCACGAGGGTCCGTTTTGCCAACACTTGGTCACGAGGCACCACTGGTTCAACTCTTGGTCACGAGGGACCGCTGGTTCAACTCTTGGTCACGAGGGACCATTTGGCCAACACTTGGTCATGAGGGACCGTTGGGCCAACACTTGGTCACGAGGGACCACTGGTTCAACTCTTGGTCACGAGGGACCATTGGGCCAACGCTTGGTCACGAGGGACCGTTGGGCCAACACTGGGTCACGAGGGATCGTTGGTTCAACGCTTGGTCACGAGGGACCGTTTGGCCAACACTTGGTCACGAGGGTCCGTTGGGCCATTAGTTGGTCTCGTGAGAGCGCTCGTGCCAGCGCAGCTATGTGAGGTGCTCCGATGCAGAGCACTCTTGCGAGAGCACCGTGCAGTGCTCCCAGGGAGGACGCTACCTCTCCCCATATATGTTGATTGGGCCAGTTTTAGCCATACAATCCTGCACCCTTATAAATGTGGTCACGAGGGACCTTTTGGACAACAGTTGGTTACGAGGGACCGTTTGGCCAACACTTGGTCACGAGGGTCCGTTGGGCCATCTCTTAGTCTCGTGCCAGCGCAGCTATGCGAGGTGCTCCCATGGAGAGCACTCTTGCGAGAGCACCATGCAGTGCTCCCAAGGAGAATGCTACCTCTCCCCATATATGTTGATTGGGCAAGTTTTAGCGATACCATCCTGCACCCTTATGAATGTGGTCACGAGGGACCGTTGGGCCAACACTTGGTCACGAGGGACCGTTGCGCCGACACTTGGTCACGAGGGACCGTTG